>JAJTUV010003409.1:0-56403 GCA_021653895.1 Mastomys natalensis | reverse complement strand
CATTTCCAATGTCTGTCTTGCTCTTATATAGTTAAATTGATTTCTTTCTTTTTTTTTTTTTTTTTTTTTTTTTCGAGACAGTGTTTCTCTGTGTAGCCCTGGCTGCCTGGAACTCACTCTGTAGACCAGGCTGGCCTCAAACTCAGAAATCCGCCTGCCTCTGCCTCCCAAGTTCTGGATTAAAGACGTGCACCACCACCACCCAGCTAAATTAGATTTCTTATATGCTCCAAAGGTCCATGTATTGTTCATACTTCCATTGCCTCCATCAAATTCAGTGGCTTCCATATTGGTCTTCTACTGCTGCCTAAGAAACTCACCACAAAATTTAGCAAATTAGTCTTTGAGGATTAGGAACCTAGGTATGACCTCACTGGCCCTCTGATCATCTCCCATAAGCCTGCAGTCAAGGTGTCACTTGAGTCATAGTTCCATCTGAAGATAAAACTTAGGGAACATATTCTAAGTTAACTCATATGGCTGCTCTCAGGATCCAAAAGTTCACTTCTAAGTTCAGTCACCCATATTAACTTTTCTGTGCTATTCTCTCATGATGAGGCAGTTGGCCACCCCAAAGCAAGTGATGTAAGAGGGTGTGAGAAGCTTCCAAAATAGAAAGCCATGATTTTTTTTTTTTTTTTATTTGTTTTAGTGAACCCAATCTTGGAATCCATAGCCTACCACTTCTGCCACATTTTGGTGATTCTAAGTGATTCACTAGGACTTGCACACCCTGAAGAAGAAAGACTTTCACAATGGCATGAATATCAGAAGGTGGGGCTTTGGGCGGAGAGTGGCCTTTAGAGACCACCTGCCACAATTTCCTGGGTCACATTAACATTCAAAGTTCACTGAATGTATACTTATAGCTGGTATCCTATATTTCCTGTATCCTTTCTGACTTTTTGTTTCTGGACGTCATCTGATTGAACAGAGAATTGAAGCCCTCCCTCTTTCTAGCAAGTGCTTATATGACTAACTAAGGACAAAACTTATCACGAACTTGCAAATCTTTTGGAAGCAGACACTATTCCTACACTTTGCAGTGAATGGTATAGCATGTTAATAAAGACACCACTGGTGACTGACTAAATCTATAAAGACACAGAAGAGAGAGCTCTGACATGACTGACTAGCATCTCTGCTCTAATCCTGACTGATTTAATCACATTGACCTTGGGCAAACAGAAACTTCATCGGGCCCCAGTTTCTCCTTTACCTTAACACATAGAGATTAGACCAAAACTTAAAAGTACTGCACCAAGGATATGTTCTAAAGAATTACTTTTTATTTAAATTCTCCTGGGAGTGACATATCAGACACTTTGAGTGGCCCTTTCCATTTCTTTGACCCTCTTTTAATGACTGCAACATCTCTGGTAGGCTCTCTCTTCATGCTGAGCATATCTGTCTTCTTCCTGTCTCTGGACCATCTCTAATCAGCTAGGAGTTTGCCTGTTCTGTATATTTGCACCACTTACAAAAGGGAGGACATTTGTATCCCAGAGACAATCCTTAACCATGGTCAGATGGCAGATAGTGGATAAAGCTCTCCTGTCCTTCCAGTGCATTCCACAAAGCATTCTCTCTTCTTCCTTGATAACTAAGGCTGTGAGTTGCCCTTCATCCTGTTGAAGTTTAGTCCTCCCCGTCTCTCTCTTTCCCTTAAACCTTTTCCTACATTCTGTCATTTGGATCTACCTCCCAGTTATTCACCTTTTTGCCATGACCTCATGGTACTATATTTTACTTTGAAGAGAACCCAAAACTAAGACAGGAAACCATCTCATTCTCTGTTGAGTCTCTTCCATTAAAGCCAAATCACTAGGAAACTTGGATGAAAAAAAGACAATGTATGTGACCTGAATACAATCTCAGACAGATCAGACATGTCTGGTCCTTCGGGTCCTCTAAGCCAGTTTCAAAGTGAGAAGTTGTCTACCTACAGACAAGGACCGAAATGCAGCCGCTCTTCTCAGTTCGACCCTCTAGGAAGAGCCAGGCACCATTGCCCCCTTGCAAGTACCAAAGCAGCTATAGATAAAGCAGAGGATTATCCAGAGTTCCCAGTCCTGAGTTGTCCTGGGTTACACTGGGCATGTGAGAATTTCCAGTGACATACAAAGTCTCCTGCAGAATAGCCATGAGGCCAGACCAAAGAGCTTGATAGAGAGATTTGCCACCATGGAGCAAAAATAGATCCTACAGCCAAGTGAACTGATTTGGCCACCTGAACTGACCGGTTTGAAGTCATGGCCACTGACTGAGCAGCATGTCAATAGCAATCGGGGAGGTGAGACAGTAAGGAGGATCACACAGCTCTGGGAGAGGACAGCACAGGTTCATTCCAGTCAACAACATGAACTTTAGCAGTTGGCAGTTACCAGGCATTGTAAATATCAGTTGCCATGGAGACATGAAGGACTCCCAAAAGGAAACAGCAGCACCCTTAAAGAACCCTTTCTTTCATCACTATGAGATCTAACATGCTCCTTTCCCATACTCAGGTCACATCACGGAAAAGATTAGGGGAAAAAAGAGCAACATGAATCGACCATTGAAAGCAAAAGATAGCAGATTTTCAAAAGAAATTATTTAAATTATTAAACTGGATCATAGTTGTCAGGTCAGAATCAAGTTCAATAATTCTCTCTCTCTCTCTCTCTCTCTCTCTCTCTCTGTGTGTGTGTGTGTGTGTGTGTGTGTGTGTTTGTGTATGTGCACATGTGTGTGTATGTGTGTGTGTGTGTGTGTGTGTGTGTGTGGGTAGGTAGGTAGGTAGGTATATGCATATACATGTCTGATTTAGGAAATTACTTTGCATAAATGTACGGAACCTGGAGGCATCTTTAATTTTTTTCTAGGTGCTAATGGGGCAGGAAATAAGACTTCTTTATCAAAGAAAGGTCTCACTATAGAGACTTCTCCAGGTTTCTGAGCTGGGACCACAATCCCTGCTCAGGACAGGCTCATTTAAGCTAGAAATCCACACATTGCGAATATACCTCAGTGTCTGGTGTAACTTGGAAGGCAGATTCAGGGCCTTAATACACTCAGCAAAAATTGTGAAAGAAGGATTGGGCTGGTGATGGTAGCATTTATTCATTACATCTCCTTGGGCAATCTGTTTCCCAGCCTTCCCCAGTTGTATCAATGCTACCTGTGTCTCCCTCATTTTCCCCAGCCTCCTCTGGGATGTCTCTTCTGCTGGTGACAGTTGCGGAGGGTTCCCCAGGGCAGGTCAAAGTATGATTTGTTTTTCAAGCTCTACCCACGTATTGATCTCCTGTCTAAGAAATGTCAGCAGCAGCCGGGAGCTCTCTCAGCTAAGGCACTTAACTTGGAAATCTGGGGTATTTGCCCATATAAAACCATTCCACTTCTACCTGTCTGGCTTTAGAACTATCTCCACCCCCACCTTGAGAAAAGTCTTCTAAGATGAGATGGCGAGAATCAAACACCGAAGTGCTTTGAACCCAGGGATGGGAACCAGATCTAAATTGGACGAAAGATACAAGCTTAGAGGCAGGGCTCCTCACTTCCTGTCTTCTCTCCCCTTCTCGTTGTCTAGTTCCTGAGAGCAGGAAGGAAAATTTTTCAGAAGAGGATGGTCAGGAGCACATGCTCAGTGGGTTCAGGAGTCAGGAATCAGACACCGGAGTTCTGGTCCAGGATCCGGACAGAAGCAATGACCTGATATTCCCATTGCCATCTCCTCACCTCACACCCCTACCTCAACACAATTTAAATGCAGGGTTGTAAAGAGGGAGGGGAAGAGAAGGAGACTGTGTGTTTAGTGGTTAAACCTTTTAAAGTTTAAGTGCATAAACAGGGCTTTCTCCGTATCTGTCTATAGCAATTCCCCTGACAGTTACAGCAAAATTACAGAAACTGGGTCGTTTATATAACCCTTTGTATTGTCAAAGCACATTAAACGTCTGCCTTTCTGCACCCTGCTGAGCTGTCTTCAGCTGTCAGATCCCCATACTGCAGCTCCACACACTGAGGGTAAAGGACTCTGGCAACGAGCATGCAGGGAATACTGGACCCTCAGGTGCAACAAATTTTTGAAAAGGAGTATTTTAATTTCCTCTGCATATGAGAGACCCGCAGTTTTAGAATATACTGGAATCTCTGATTCTCAGCCAGATGCTTAGACACCTGGCTAGTGGGGTATTTTTCCTCCCCAGTGGGCAAACCACAATACCTGTCTTTCCTTTTGGATAAGGTTGAAAGGGCTCATTCATTCATTTAAAGGAGAATTATTGGATGTCTTTGAAGAATACAAATAAGTTACCGTTTTTGTTTTATTAATTATGTTAGCACTCAGAATGATGAATTTGTTACATATGTATGTGTATATGTTGTGTGTGTATATATATATATATATATGGATATGGATATATGCTTATTCTTATCCCCCGACTCACATCCCTCCTTACTTTGCTGGTCCCCTTCATCCCCTAATCCCCACAAAGTGTCCTTCACTCTGCTTTCACATACATACATCTCATTATCTCTTGCCCCCTTTAAACCTCCTCTCTTCCATTCATGATCCTCTTCCTAATTGTTGTGTGTGTGTGTGTGTGTGAGTGTGAGTGTGTGTGTGTGTATAGTGGGAGAGGGAGAGAAAGGCTCTTTATTAACTCCGTATTCCAATTTTAAGCCAACAAGTCAGATACTACTATCACTTTTGGTTTATAGCAAGGAATGAGAAGCATAGGGCAGCAAGTGTGTGCTGCAGTGTGCTGCCAAGATGTTTCCATACTACTTGGAGCACTGGTTCTCACAGTTGCTGGAAGTATTGACAAGGAAACAAGTCACATTTGATGCCCTCCCCAAACTGACCTCAGGAGCTTGATTTAAGAACAAAGTGAGGCAACATTAGAGTGGGCCACTGGATCACTTGGATTCAGGGCAATTCACTAGGGCCAGCTTCAGTCATGAGAGCCTAGGGAGTCAAATGAAATCTGTTTATTGAAAGAAACTTTAGTAAATCTTGCATTTTTGTGTCTGCCTCCATTCTCACTAGCCATGTGACCTTGACTAGTGGGGTTTCACTTCTCTCCCTATCTCCTGTGGGATCCCAGAAAACACCCTTGGCAATGCAGGTAGAGATGGAGTGGGAGCTGTGGTTACAGATGGAGATGGAGAGGGAGTTGCAGATGCAGATGGAGAGAGAAACGGAAGTGGTGGTACTGATGGAGACAAGCATTCTCTAGATGCAGCTAGAGGTGGAAAGTCTTTTCTGGGATCCCAAATGAGATGGTGAGGGGGGGAAAACCAAACTTGTCAAGGTCACATGGCTAGTGGTGGTGGAGGTAGTCTTAACCTTCCTGCTCAGCTCTCCCGTATATCTTAAGAAGTTTCTCCCTGTCATTCCTACGACTTCACTCACTTCACTTCAGTCACTTCATCCTTCAGCCCTGAAGATATCATTTTTACACAGAGGGGTCTCAAGGCCCAATAAGTTCATCAAAAGACCTGGCTCAAGTCTCATCCGAAGGCCTGTCATTGCTCCAGACCTATGCGGGCAATGTAAAAATTTTTCAGAGGTACTTCTATTTAACAGATTCCTTACATTTCCTGGAGCAGGTAACACTTTCCTCTTGTTGGATATGTATCAGGAAGATAAACTGCTAGAGAAAGCAGGGATGCTAACTGGAAGATGCCCCTCCTGTGATGTGATTTGTGGAGCTGTGGGGATTTTCCAAAATAGGAAATGTTTCTTAGTCACCAGTAACACCCAAAATTCCACTTTTTAAGGCAGGGTCTCACTCTCTATCCCCGGCTGGCCTGGAACTCACTATGTAGACCAGGCTGGCTTTGAACTTACAGAAATCTATATGCATTAGCATCCTTAGTGCTGGAATTAAGTCATATGCTACCACACCCAGCTTCACGGTTTTTTTTTTTTAAGCTAGGTATCCACGAATATCATCCCACTTCCCAGGCACTCACTAAAGATAAGAGGAATCATACATTCATATGCTTATATCTGAATGCTCAAAGAAGCTTTACTTATTCCAAGCCTGGAAATAATCCAAGTGTCCATCAGCAACTGAATAGCTAACTAGTCGTGTGCCATATCAATACTTTTCAGAAATAAAAAATAAATTGATAAATGTCTCAACATGGATGAATTCCAAAAACACTGAACAAAAGAGCTAGCTGCAAAAGGGTACATGCTTTGTGATTGGCACTTAGCTAAAGCTCTTGAACAGGTGAAGCTAATCTATGTTGGTGTGGGGCAGTTTGGGCTAGAAAGTAGAAAAGAGAACTTTCTAGAGAGGTGGATATTTTCCATATCTTATTGGGAAAATGATTACATGGGTGTATCTACTTGTCAAAATTCATCACAATGAACAATTAAAATGGCTATAGTTTGCTCTGCATGATTTATACATCTCTAAAACTGATTTTTAAAATAGATTGCAAATACAATAAAGAAGACATTCATAGCAAGACTGTACATGCACACAGCTTGGAACCCACTGGTGTTTTCAGGGAAAGGAGGGCCTTAGATTTTTCTTCTTTCACAAGTATGCATACACTTACTGACCTCAAGCACACAGGAAACAAAGCAAACATCCCAAATAACCACTCTTAGCTGCTTAGCTAGCAGATAGCGTGTTTACCAGAATTCTGCCTCCCTTGGCAGAATTTCTTAAGGAAAGAGACCAAAGTATGAAATACTAACCAATCTTGCACTGTGTATGGTAAAGGACTGAGGGTCAGTTCTAACACTGAAGAATCACAGGCAGCCTCACCTGCTCTTCCAGGAAGATGATGGAGAAGCCACACACATCCCTCAGATGTCTATGACTTAATGCAGGTTTGAAATTACAACCCGTCATGCTTGTTTTATGCATCATAATGCAGTGAAATCCTATTATCTGTCATCTATTAACTGTGCTGACAGATGCAGACGGAACTGTGGACAACAGCAGACATACCTCACTCCCTTGGGAACCAGGGAGCTTGGATAATTCTGTCTCAGCAAAAGTTTCCATGAGCAATCATCTCAGCCTCCAGATGTAAGTGGGGATGCAATGGTTGCACTGAGCAGCACCTGGTAGAGAGAAGCATATGAATGTGTCTGGGTGTGCACGTGCATGTACCAGCAAGAGCTGGGGTAGCCGTTTTGCAAGATATTTCAGAAACTAGCAGCAGCAGCAGCAGCAGCAGCAGCAGCAGCAGCAGTTGGGAAGTTGAAATGCTGAAACCTGTGAATCAATCCAAGCACAAAGCTTTCAGTTTCTAATTCTGTACCTGTTTCCAACACCTTGCAGTCAATCTATGCAGAAACTCACACTCTTGGTATTTCTCATATTCAGATCTAGTAGAGTGCAGGAACTGCAGGGATCTGAACCATTTATTTCTTTAAGAAGACCCCTCATCAACAATGAGTGTTCTTGCAAACACTCAAGAATTTTCAGGGTCCACATTCAGAAACATTCAATTAAAACAACAAACTCATCTGGGCTGACAGCGGTCCCTCCTACAGCCTAAGACAACCTAACAACAACAACAACAACAACACACACACACACCACACACACACACACACACACACACACACACACATAACAACAACAAACACACATGAGAAACCCTCTTTTTTATCTGTTGGTCAGGGTTATTCAAGAGACTCTTAAAAAAGACTATTGTTATTGCTCTTGGTTACTTCCAAGCGGTAAAAGGCACATCCCTATTGCTGAAGATACCATGCACTTCAGAAGCAGGGCTCAGAGGACTCAGAGCTGGAACTGACCTAAATGCCTCTTCCCCCAAGAACTAGCTTTCACTATGCAATATTTCAAATGGAGGAAGCAACCAACACTTTTACCCAGCTATGATGCCCATAAAACACAACAATGACCAACATGAATGATAACCTTAAGGATATAGGCATAGTGCATGCATACTTTGGTGGTAAGTCCTCTACCTGGACTCAAGACTTGCTTAACAAGAGACATCATGCTGGGTACTGGAAACCTAGTCAACTACTCATGGCCAGTTAAGTCTTGGATCTTGGAGGAGAACCTATGACCTCTACTTTATTAAATCAACATAATCCCCAATCTAAATATTTATTCTTATGTGGACATATAAGTGTAGTTCTCTCTTCTCATCAACGAAACATCTTTTTGTCTCCTAGTAATATCAGAAGCTACCACCAATATTTGTCTCTGTTATGCCTAAACATGAGTTGATGACAACAATAGATACGCCAAAGTGGATAAGAGAAAGCCCATGAAGCATCACCCTAAATAAAGAACTACAGGCAACTAATGAATGTTGAGAGTGAGAGAAATAGTCTTCCCAGGGAAGAACACACCAATTGGTTGTCCAATGCCAAATGGTCAACTCTGAATACAAATAAGATACAAATAACATTATACAGACTGAGGACAGTGTTACACACACACACATATCATACACCACATTGTATGTGTAAATATATGTAAATATAAGCATGTGACAACAATTAATGAAAAAAGAGGCCATTAATTTGAAAGAAAGCAAGAGGGAGAACCTGGGATGATTTGGAGGAAGAAAGGGAAGGAAAATATGATTCAATTAAAATCTCAAATACAAAATAAAAGCCTCAATCATTTTTTGGCTGTGGTTCTTCAACATCTATTTATCAAGCATTTACTTCATGCTAGATCCTCGTTATATAGCCAGAAACAAGCCAAAAAATCCACATCTCCTCAAGAAGCTATATTTTAAATAATCAGTGAATATTTAAATTACATGACATGTTCGATAATTCAGTGGGAGAAATGCAGGGAAAGGCAGAAACAAGCCTCAGATTTAGAGAATATGTTGGGCACAGTCTGAGTGAAAAGAATGCAGTTGAGCAAAGGCTTAAAGAGATGGAAGGAGTCATCTCTACAATATCTGGGAAGAGAGACACAGGGAATAACACCAGCCAACAACAAAGGCTATGGAAAAGGAGTGTGCTGGAGTAGTAGAGAAGCAACAAGAGGTCAACGTCCAGTACTAACTCAGCAAGAGCAACCACAGCTAGGAGGGTCAGATTGCCAAGGTCCTTGTAGGCAGTCCTAGGATTTGGGCTTTGACTTTAGTGAGGTGGAGGCTTTGAGAAGAAAAAGGACTTGTTCTGACTCAGATTTCCAATGTGTCTCTGACTGCTATGCTGAGAACATGCTGTCCTGCAGGGTCAGAAAGCAGGAAACTAGTTTGGAACATTTTAATTTTCAGCATTGAATAGATGTTCAATTGAAATGCCGAGTGGGGATTTGAATGTACAAATCTGGCTGGGGGATTAAAAACTTGGAAGATACTGGCACATATACTATGATTAAGTTCATGAGAATGGGTTGAATTATTACAAAGGTTGTGACTGGAGACAGAGAATAGTAGCCAGAGAACACACACCTAGTTTTCTCTGACATTAAACGGTTAAGATGTTCTCTTGAATAAAAAAAAAAATCTCTTCAGTCATTTTTTCTTGTAAAATAATGTCCAGATTGAAACCACACTAAATTATCTTAAGATGACAGTAATCATGGTGATAACTGACAGTGGTGTCATTTATTTTTATCTTTACACCTGCCTAGTCCACAAGAAAATAAAGTAAACGAGGGAACAGCACCATAGAAATGCTTAGGAATCCAAACCTGGTATCTGAGCATAGAAGGATTTACGTTTATATCACAGTTAAATTTTTATTCTTTCCATTTTGCTTGCTGAGGACCTCTACCAGTGTCATCACCAGGGGCCAGTAGGGCAGGAACAATGGTGGCAGCAAAGTAGCTCCTATTTCTGATATTCCTAAAACCCTAGATTTTTTTTCTCTAAAGATGCTAGCACATCTGTCCTACATCACTGTGTTGTTTGCCATTCGGAAAAGTGCTTAATACCTTTTGTCAGTCCCCTTCAAGCTATGTATTTGCATTCCAAAGACTTTGAAGATTGAACTAATAAATAGAGCACTGCCTAGTCCCAGACAGAATACTGGATGACCCATACTCAGAGCAATTCTGAAGGATGCTACAAAGGCATTAAAAGTTGAACTTCTTTCGAAATGTAACCCATAGACTGTGGCTGGTACCTTCCAGTGTGAACCTAACTAGATGAGGTGTCTTTCAAAATAAAATATCATTATCACTCTAATACTCTAATAATGTAATACATAAAAATGTCCAGATTAGAAAGCCAAATTATCATACAAATGACCATTAAAATATCAACATACTGAAGAGATGGCTAAGAAGTTGAGAGTACTGACTGCTCTTCAGAGGTCCTGAGTTCAATTCCCAGCAACCTCATGGTGGCTCACAACCATCTGTAGTGGATCTGATGCCCTCTTCTGGTATGTCTGAAGACAATGACAGTATATTTAAATATAAATCTTTTTCTAAAAGTTTAAAATTTTTCAACATGTATGTGAAGAGACAAAAGCACCAATGATGAGTGAGTGCATCTGTTGTAATTGTCTGACAAATATTTTGGAAAAAAGAAAGTTCAAACCATCACAAATACTCCTGGAATAGATTTTAAGTGGAGAGTATAATTAAAGATCAGGGGAAGTTTTGTTTTGCTTTTGAGATAAGGTGTTCAGAGTTTGAGGATGGCCTAAAACTGAAGATGTAACAAAACCAGGCATGGACCCACACCAGTGTGTCTCTGCTTCCCAAGTGCTGTGATGTGCTCCCAAGATATGTCTCACCACACCCATCAGTCAATAGAAGTTCTTCAACTGAACAGGAAAATAATTTTAAAATTTAAGAAATTGACCTAATGTATATTAGAAAGGGTCTGTGAATACGAAGACAGACCAACTACCAATTGAATAACAGGCTTTAAAAAGATGAATAGGACTTAGAGATCTAGGGGATTTAATATTCATGTCATCAGATCCCCATATAAGAGAAAAAGTATAGTGTTAAAAATAGCTTGAAACAATAATATCTGATAACTTTTTGTATAGCAAGCTTTCTCTCACAAATAACTAACTACATAAGATAATTGACTTAAAAGAAGAAAGGGGATCTGGACCTGGTGACACAGTCCTGTGATTCCATTACTTGGGAAGATGAGGTAAGAGGACCAAAATCTAAAGGTCTACCTAGGAGACTTACCTACAGAGAAAGGTAAAGGTCTGCCTGGGCAACTTAATGAGATGCTATTTAAGTAAAATATTTTACAAGTGAGCTAAGTATACAAATATGTAGTAGAATACTTGCCTGGCATGCTCGAAGCTTAAGGTTCAATTTCAAAACCCCAAAATAAATAAATTAATGGATAGATAGAAAGAAAAACAGGAGATAGATAGATAGATAGATAGATAGATAGATAGATAGATAGATAGACAGACAGATAGATAAAGCGAACCAGGAAAGTTTTGTTTAGGCTCACCATCCACAATGGACTGGGCCTATTTACATCAATCATTAATCAAGAAAATGATCCATAGACTTGTCTACAGGCCAATCTATTGTAGACATTTTCTTAGTTGAAATTCCTCTTCTTATCTATGTCTAAGTTTGTATCAAGTTGACACATACACAAAGAACAGTACTTATTTTTAAAAATTGTCAGCATGATCATAAATGCACAAATAATGCATTTTATGAATGAGAGAAGGAAAAATAAAGACATCTTTTGGTATCAGAAAATATAAAGAAGTAGATTGTCTCTAGAATGATTGCTATGAAAATCTCTTAAAATAAAATGTTAATAGGAGAAAATAATGAAGACCAATGGAAATAAGTCTATATCTCAGTAAAGATATTCTTCTATTTTGAGTTAGTTTACAATATGTTTCACAATTGAAGAAAGCAAGGATTATATAAGTTTATCTTTTAGACTTTTAAGTATAAATAGATATGCTATGTAAGAAAAATGAAACACAAAAGTGGAGTGTACAGGACTGAAAAAAACAGGTAAACATTTCTACTTTTTAATTAAACAGGAATTTTTTATTATGAATTGATGGCCAGACATTCAGTATGTATTTTATAATCAGTAGAAAAACCACTAAAATAATTACATGACATGTAGTAAAAGATCACAATAGATAATTAAATTTTTTTAGATCTTCAAATAATATGATAGAACATTGTGTTATCCTGGATTTAATATCAAAAAAGAAAAGAAAGATGAGTCGGAAAATTAGCAGAATTAAAGACTAGAGTTTGGGGACTAGAGAGATGACTCAGAAGTTAAGAGCACTGGCTGGTCTTTCAGAGGTCCTGAGTTCAATTCCTAGCAATTCCTAGCAGATGGGATTTGATGCCCTCTTCTGGTGTTCAAGTGTACATGCAGGCAGAACTCTGTATACATAATAAATAAATCTTTTTTTTTTTTTTTTTTTTTAAAGACAGGAGTTTAATTCATGGTAATATATGATACATAGTTTACTTAATTTTGAAAATTGACCTGGTAATATAAGATTCTAATATTGGTGAAAGCTGAAGTGTGCATAATAATATATTTTATTATCACTGCAATTTTCTATAAATGGTCTGTTGATAATTTGATTAACTCTGTACCCCATTTTTAATTGGGTTTTTTGGTTTGTTGGTGTCTAGTTTCTTGAGTTCTTTATATATTTTGGATATTAACCCTCTATGCAGACCCAGAAAGACACACATAGTATGTATTCCCTTACAAGTGGATATTAGCCATAAAATCCAGGATAACCATTCCACAATCCACAGACCACAAAAAGCTATGTAACAAGGAGGGCCCACGGGAAGATGCTTGAATCTCACTCAGAAGGGGAAATGAAATAGACATTGGAAGTGAATGGAGTGAGGAAGCTGGGTGGGAGAGGATATGGGGAGGGGAACAGATGCAGGGAACAAGTGTTGGAGAGTGGGGGTGGGATGAGGGCTGGGAGAGAGAAGAAATCGGTAGGGGTCGTCTCTGGGACAAGGTGGAGATCTGGGATGGGGAAGGCTCTTGGGAGGATATGAGGGTAACCGTAGCTGAGACTCCCACCAGCAGAGGATATGGAGACTGAAGTGACCACCTCCTGTAGCCAGGCAGGACTTCCAGTGGAGAGACAGGGACATAAACTCACAGACAAAACCTTCAATCCAAAATTTGTCCTGCCTTCAAGATGTGTAGGGATAAAGATGGAGCAGAGTTTAAGGGAATGGTCAACCAATGACTGGCCCATCTTGAGACACATCCATGTGAGAGAGCCAACCCCTGACACTATTAATGATACCCTGCTATGCTTGCAGACAGGAGCCTAGCTAGTATAATTGTCATCTGAGAGGCTTTATCAAGCAGTGAATGGAAAGAAATGCCGAGACCCACAGTCAAACATCAGGTAGAGCTCAGGGAGACTTATGGAAGAGTAGGGGATAGATTTGAGCAAGCCAGAGGGGTCAAGGACACCACAAGAAGACCTACAGAGCCAACTAACCTGGGCCCAAGGGGACTCACAGAGACTGAACCACCAACAAAGAATATGCATGATGTGGGCCTAGGCCCCTATAAACATGTAGTAGGTATGTAGCTTGGTATTCCTGTGGGTCCCCTAACAACTGGAGTGAAGGCTGTCTCCATTGACTCCAAATGACTTTGATTCTGTTGCCTGCCTTTAGATTCCTCTCTAGCTGGGCTGGTTTGTCTGGCCTCAGTGGGGGTTTCTGCTTCAACTTGATGTATCAGGGCAGTATGGGGTGGGGTGAGTGTGGGGCTATTTTTCCTTGAGGAGTAGGGGAGGGAAGAGTTGGGGAAAGGGGGTGATAGGGTGGGACTGGGAGGAGAAGAGGGAGGAGGATGTGATTGGGATGCAAAGTAAAGACATAAATTAATGAAAAAGTGCAGCCTGCTTTGGACTCAGTTCCTTGCATCCACGTGGTAGCTCATAACCAGCTGTAACTTCACTTCCAGAGGATCGGATCTCCCTTTGACCTCCATGGGTACCAGGCATGCACATGGTGCATATACATACATGCAGGCAAAACACCCATACACATAAAATAAAAGACTCTAAAAATAAATGGAACCCCTTTTACCCTCAAGACTGTGTGATGTTGTCTTCTGGAATTAGCATGTGACTGGGCGACTTTCCAAATTATGGCTTAGGGCATACTCTCATACACTATTGGTTCCTGTTTTCTCTTCCTTCCAAGGGCACACATAAACACATAATCTCCTAAATCTCAACAACTCCGCTTTCTCTCAGGCATTCAGAGGTCATTCTACTACAGACACAGCATCCCATTTAAGGAATGGACCAATTAACTGGCTTCCCACCCTTGTGTCATTTATGCATTGGTATCTTCAGCTAGTGTTTAGTCGAGATTCTGGTTTACAGCTTTCTTCATCTCAGTATAGAAGCTCATGTCACCTTTCCATTAGCTGGAAGGAGAAATGGGTGGAAATAGTTACCTCTGTTCAGGTCAAGCCTGAGATAGAAGGTGTGACTTGGATATTGAATCTGATAAGAAGGTGCCTTTCTAGGACATAGGAATTACACTCAGAATACCAATGGAATATGGTAGGTAGGTTTTGCTTTGCTGTGCTCTCCTTTTCATCTTAACTAAGGAGCTAGGAACTCTGCTACACCTTCAGGATAGCAGGAAGCTACTTCCCTCACCAGGAGGGTGGGTTAGTTAATGTCTGTTAAGTGCTTTGAGTTGAAAAGTCTTCTGTCCCCAGATAATCAAAGGAAATGTAGTACCTAGCTCTGAAGAGGGCCTTTCTTTCTGGGACCTGTGATTGCTACTTCCTTCCAGATCAAAGGACAACATCTCTGAGAGGACACTTGGCACTGAGGGCCAAGGATCATATAAAATTTTTGGGGAAAACCCCGGGTAAAAAAAGGGGAAAAGTTAGAAAGCAAAAAATTTTTTGGAAGGAGGATGGAAAAAGGGGAAATTGGGGGGGGGAAAAGGGAAAAAAAGGGGGACAGTTAAAAAAAGGGGTTTTTAGAAAGAAAAAGGGAGGGGGGGATGGGGGAGGGGAAGGGGAAGAGAGGAAAAAAAAAGGGGAAAAAAACAAGGGGGGGGGAAGGGGGGGAAAGGGGGAAAGAGACCAAAAAGCCCAGACAACCTCCCAAAAAAGGGAAAAGGGGAAAGAGATAAATTATTTTGGGGAAATAAGTTCCCCCCAAACCCCCCTTTTTTTTGGGTCCCATTTAAAAGGCAGGTTTTTTATTTTCCTTTTGAAAAAGGGTTGTTTTTTTTTTTTAAAATTTTAAAGCCACCCCCTTTTTTTTCCCAAAATACATCTTTTTATTTTGTTTGGGCCTATTTTTTTTTGGGGGAAAACAGGGGCTTTTTTTTTAAAATTTTAAAAAGCCCCCCCCCCAAAAGGTTCGGATTTTTCCTTTGCTTTTTAAACCCAAAACCTTTTTGGTTTTTTTTGGGGGGGCCCGACCCCCCCTTTTCCTGGGGAAAAAAACCAGGGGCTTTCCCCCCCAAAAAAAAGGGAAAAGCCCAATTTTTGGGTTCCCTTTTTTAATTTGGGGGGGTTCCGCGTCAATATAGAAAAGTTGAGCATTAAAAGGGGGGGGCCCCTCCCCCCCAGGGGGGTTTAAAAAAGGGGGGGGGGGTTTTGAGGCTGCTGATTCTTTTTCCCCCTTCCAAACCGGGGGGAAAGGGAAAAAGACGGAGAAGGGGTTTGGGGTCCCCCCAAAAAAGGGCCCCCGGGGGGGAAAAACCAAAATTTTTTTTCTTTCTGTTTTCCCCCCCCCCTTTCCCCCCCCCTTCCCTTCCCTCCCCCTCCCCCCTTTCCCCCCCTTTTCCTTTCCCCTTTTTCCGGGGTATTTTCCCCCTCCCCCCCCCCCTCCCTTTTCCCCCCCCCAACCCCCCCTCCCCCCCCCCCCTTCCCCCCCCTCCCCCCTTTTCCCCCCTCCCCAAAACCTTTTCCCCCCCCCCCCCCCCCACCCTTTTTTTTTTCCCTTTTTTTCCCCTTCCCTTTTCCTCCACCCTTTTTTCTTTTTTTAAATTTCTTTTATGTACTCTGTGTGTTGTGTGTGTGGTGTGTGTGTGTGTGTTTGGTATTCACATGAGAAGGGTAAAACACACGTAAGGGCCGGGGGAAACCAATTCTCTTCTTCACCCATCGGATCCCAGGGAAGAAAACTCATTATACTTGGCGGGCAAGCACCTTTTCCTGTTGAAACCATCTTCGGCCCTTTTACACCACCCCCATTTCTTTTATATATTTTCATTTTTTCACCTATAAACCAATAATTATAATATTTCTTCATCCTACATTCTCCCCAACAAACCCATACGGTTGTTTTCCTTTCCCGAGTATTGTCCTTGGGCCTGGCTTCAAAAGTGATAAATAGGGCAAAAGGTCTTGACTTAAAAAATCCAAGCACACACCTATTTTATAAACTAGTTGTACGTTGCCCATAATGGGGGTATCACAGAGGTTCCTGTGAGCTCAGGGGAGAAGGGTGAGCCCCGGGTTTAAAAAGGAATGCCCGGGAAACTTGTGGGGTTTGAATTGGAGCCTGAAGAGTTTGGAAAGGATTTTTTCCCCACGGAGTGATACGAGACTGAGTAGAAATGCAGCGGCAGCAGCTTTGAGATGGGCATGGAAGATGAGCCCAAGTAAGTAAATCAGGATGACTGGGGCCCCAGTCAAATGAATGGGACAAGAATGAGGGGGGAAGTCTAGAGGGGCCCATGATGAAACCAGGCCACTTTAAGATGGCTACTACCCCCAAGGCTAAAGGCCCTTTTATGGAACTGCAAAAAGAAGGCCACCTGGATAGTGGACGTCTCTTTTTTCTTTTCCTCCCAAAAATTTCATCTAAATTAAGCCAATTTGGGTGCTAATTTTCATCTAAGTACTTTTATTTCTGCAGTCAAAACTCATAAGAAAAATGATAAAGAGCATTGGGGTTTTTTGGGGAAATTTGAAATTTCACCCCAAGAATACCCCCCTTCAAAAAATAAAAGGGGAGAGCCATAACAATGGGAACTCTGAGATTTGGCGGGCAAGAAAAATACTCATTTACAGTTTATTATCCCCATCTGAAGCCAATGCTGATAATTGCTTACAATTCCATTCCCCTGCCCTTCTTCCTGATAAACAAGTGCTTAATTACTTCCTTGTGGTAACCTAGCTAATAATTCCAATTTTCCCAACCTTGTGGGCATCAATAAGGGGTACCTGGGAAACTCCAAATAGCCCTGGTTGGTTTGGTTCTTTGCCCCGCCCTCCCTCTTCTCCTTCCTTCTTTCAGGTTAAAATAATACCTTTACAGAAGCATGGTATACTAACAGGATACTAGTGTTCCCTCTGGGGAAAACTTGCATCTTACCCCAGGAAGCAAAAAACCACATCTTCTCCAAGGCTTAAAAGGACTCCCAAGAAATTCTTAGTGTTTTCTAGATTTCCTCCTTTCTGCCTGCTAACTGGATGCTTGTGTGTGTGTGGGGGGGCATGACCGGGTCAGACGTGCGGCTTGGTTTTTGGCCCTTTTCTTTTCTTTCTGAGATGCCTCCTTCTCTTGCTGCCAGCTTTCCTTTGAAACCTTCTCTCTCCAAGCTTTGTATAAATAAAGAGAAATGATTCCTATTTCATAGGTGGCATGTGCCTTCCGTAACTCATTTCTTTTCAGCCAGGGCAGTATAAAGTCCCCCCAGCTACCCTCAAAAAAAAAAAAAAAAAAAAAAAAAAAAAAAGGAAACCCGGGCGGGAAATTGATTTTAAATGTGTTCAAGGGCGAGAGAAGGGATTTTCTGAGGAAAGTCTTGTCCCACCTCCCTTGGGGTCGCAGGCAAACAGCCCCCCGAGCTGTAAACATCTTCAGGGCCGCCTCAGCTTTTGAACAACATCTTGCCCAAAAAAGCCATGCTCCCTTGGACAGTTTTTGGCCCATTTCCAGGTAAATTGATGGGCCCTATCTACTCTTGATCCGATCTTGCGTGGGGTTGGCTAAGGCTCCCACAGCCCCCACATCCCAGTTTTACTCACAAATTTCTAAGCCTTAATAAAAAAACCACCTGCCACACACAGCTCCGTGTCCACTTCCCCGGAGAACCTAACTTGTGACATGAGGAACCCAAGATTATTGCTAATTGCAGAAGTCACAGACACCCCCTAAGCTTGAACAAAAAGCAGGGGGCGGTCATAAGACCCAGAAGCCACTTACCACAGCCATGCCTGGAACATTTTGACAGGTTGGAACTGAGCCATCACCAAAAAAATTCCAAAGGCCTTTCTGAATCACACAAGTCCGGGACCGGTGCTGCCCTGACTGATTTAAGATGCCCCAAAACGAGAAAAGAAAAAAAAAGTCTTCTGTCTTTTTTTCCCACCTTCCCGATACCCACCCATTCTTCCAATTAGCACGCTTCTGGAATCTGCTGGCAAAATAGCCTGGGAAATGGTTTTGTAGGATTCCAACCCTCAGTAACACATGCAGAAAGGCAAACAGGGAGCTGAAGGAACATAGGCAGATGGCTACCAAACCATTCTAGCTTCAAGTCTTTACCCTTATGACAAAAAGGACAGAAGGGGAAAAAGGGAACCCATGTTATCCCGAAAGACCTGAGGCCTACTAACAATGCGTTGCGCCTCATGAAAGATCGGGAAGAAAAAGGAGAAACTAAAGCGGTACCCAGGCTCCGACTCCGACTCAGTGACATAACAATGTTATGCTTCTTGAAAGTTGTAGGCTTGTGAGAATGCTTACCCCAGGAGATGACTAATCCAATGTGTGATGGATGACTTGGTGGGAACAACGCAGGAAAGCATCTCAGAGGAAGTCTAGAATGAAGAATTATTTTTTTCAAAAGTGAGCAAAAGAATAGTCATCAAAGTTGATGACAAATAATAAGAGCTTCTGGGGGGAAGTGTTCATCCCAGGGTATTGCCAGGCTATAAATTTTGGGAGTGCGTGGTAAGAGATGAACCCGGGAAAGTTAAGAAAACTTGACAGTAGTTTTCAAAGTTCACTGGGCATTAGAATCCTAGAATTAATCAGGTGTGTGGAAAATTCTGGTGCTTGTTTTCACTTGCAGAGTTGTGTTGAAGTGAATGTGGGATGCTATGTTGACATAAGGGTTTAAAAAAATAAATTCTTCAGGTAGCCTGGAGGAAACGCAGTGAGGTGCTGGCGTTGAGTTAAAAAATTTAAGAGGAAAATCTCAAAACTCAGTAATTGGGCGGGATTTGGGTTGCTCAGTGGTTAAAGAACGTTTGCTGCTTTTACAGAGATCCTGGGTTCGGTTCCCCACACTCACAGGGTAGTTCACAACTGTTTGTAACTACAATTCCAGGGAATCTGATGCCCCCTTCTGACCTCCATGGGTACTGCATGTGTGTGGAACACATGCACACATTCAGCCAAAAACATAAAAAATTTTTTTTAAGAAAACAAACTCAAAAAAATTCTCAGAATCAAGATAAATTATATTTGGATGCAATCTTTTATGAAATCCTTAGATGGTTATAAGGGCAACCAGCATTGGCCACCACCTCTCTAGACCTTAAGGAATTGAGTAGCATTTGAGACTTGTACTGTGTCAATGAATCCAGTTTGGGCATCAAAAATCAAGAAGATTCATCAGACATCTGGTTTGGAAAGTTGCTTTGGTTGTTGAGCGATAAGTAGGAGGGGAGTGCAGATGATATTATATATGGAAGAGGATTTTAAGACAAGAGGGAGACAGAGCAACTGGAAAGATGCTACACAAACCCACCAGAACTGACTTCCTGGTACAGAAATCAATCACAACAAGGCACAAGGGGAGAGGCAGAATGCACCTGCAGTAGGCCAGAAACTGAGTGAGCTTACTTGCAAGGCTGAACTGTGCACATTTCTTCTCCAGCTCCAGATTCAAACATGTCCTAGATTCTCTAATTTACATAGCAGAAGGCTGGCAAAATGTTCCAAATCGGAAAAATGACAAATTGTTGTTTATTTTATATTATATTATAAAATTATATATATAATGTTTTATCAAAGGAACAGAAAAGTGACTAATACAGAAGTAAAAGGCAGTGTTCAAGAAGGCATCTATGGTCACTTCTCAAACTCATAAGCTTGACAACTGCCTATTGTCCTAGTTAAAAGCCATCTCTGGAGAGTCACAGCCCAGGAGATTTCAATATGCTTAGGGGACTTTGGAAACAAGCTTACTCAGATGGAAATTTGAAGACTCTATTTTCTCATCTTTTGGTCTGTGACCTTTAGGAAGTATATCTAGGAAGAAACTGGAAGCATCTTTAATATTGGATCTCATTCACTTGGGGATCACATAGATGTTGCAAGATGAGTACTATCTGCTTACCTGGAGAATAGATTGAGGGTGTTGAGATCCAGTCTAACAATAATTTATTGGCTCTCTTGGTGCTTACTTTCTTTATTTGTGACAGAATTTGACCTCCTCTTCTGTCTTAAGGTATAATTTTAGAAGATAAAATGGCATAATAGATGGTAAGTTTCCTCTCCCCTCAAATTTAAAGGAACTCTTTAAATATAAAAATGTAGTCACACTATTATGAAAGATTGATATTAAAGGCATTATGCCAATCATTGGATAATCTTGAATGACCTAGTTAGACCACTATAAAGTTATTAATACCAGTGATTTTCCTTCTAGTCTAGAGAATTTTAGAAACTGGTGGGTTTAAATTTTATGCATAATAATAGACTGAAATTTTGTTCTTGTTTTTCAATTCTGACTTTAAGGTCTCCAGAATTTACAGAATTACTGCTGTGCTCATTCTAAGGAACTGTTTTTGCTTTCCTGATAAAGGATTCCAGCTTGCCTACTTGTGTTTAAGTTCAAAAGTTCTCTAGATTATATTATCATTTAAACTAGAGGGAAACAATCTTCCTTAACTAGAGCACAGGGCCATGACCTTGCCTACATGATGGGCAGCTAATTCACTTAAAACCAGTGACTTGCTTTGTATAATTTTATAAGAGCCCATGAAAAGACAGGCCTCCATAGATTAATATTTCAGCTGTCTTCCCTTCCATTTCATCCTCTGGATGTGGCAGCAACAATCACATGAATCATTCCTGAACTGAGTTGATATCAAACATCCAGAGCTTCATCTGCATTCGATGAAGGTCCAACTCACTCAAGGGAAGTTCCTGGAGGATTTCAAATACATGGGTAATTTGCCTTTGACACCTCTTACCTCAACGCGATTATGCTGGCTTTAAGATAAAACATCTTAAGTTCTTAAGGGAAAAAAACTCTTTAAATTTATTATAGAGATGGGAAAGTGATCCTCTTCCTCATGAATCAGGCAGTATTGGAATATTTTTGATCTAGAGTATGGTAGAAACATGTTATGTCTGTGAAGTCCCAAGAAATAGGCCATGTACTATCAAGAATATCCCTCTATGTCTTTTGAAATGCTTATTCTCTAAGTATTCCCTTTAAAGGATGCTCCTTTCAGAAGCTATGCTTCTACTGTACTACGAGAAACCCAAGCAATCAGGTGAAGCCTTGTTAGCTATAGATGTTCTGGCCAACTAAAACTAGGTGAGCAAGCCTTTAATTCAACCATGCCAAGGCACTTGGTATGTTAGTAAAGAATGATCCAGATAATCCCTGTCCCCAGCCATGGATTCATATAGCTACTTAAGTCTCCGTACTCAGGACACATTGTGAAACAGGGACATTATACAGCTATCTCAATTGTGTCTGAAATCTTAACCAGCAGAACCCATGTATATAATAAAATTGCTCTGGTTGATATCGCTGAGTTTGCAGTAGGCGTATGGCAATTGATCCTTAGAACCTTGAGTGACTTCTTGACTAGATTAAAGAAGACAAACTTCTTAAAAAAAAAAAAAAAAGGCATTCTTTTGCTGGCCTTTGACTAAGATTCAACACAAATCCTCCATGGTAGCTCTATCACAGATAGCCAACCTTGACATCATGGCATGATATCATCATCTACAAAGTTTAATGTTTTAAAAAACTGCAGTATCGAGTAAAAATAATTGCCAAAAGTCTCATAATGTTTTACATAAGTTTGTGATTTTGTGTTTGAGCCCTGTTCATAGCTAACTTGGGAGGCATGTGATATGTTTCCCATGGGACACATGGGACATGTTTGCTTGATTGTTTTCTCTGTGTTGACTTCTGAGTAGAAAGGCCACTTCTGTATGCTAAATTTCCTTTCTCTGTCCTGTCTTGGTAGGTCTTTCATGGTTCATTCATTGATTCATGTGGTTATGAAATGAATCTTTATTGAGCTCCTACTATGCTGAGAGTATACTTCTACAAGTTCAAGACATGATGGTCCAACAAGGACCTTTGTCTTTCTGGAGGCTGTGTCCAGCACAATGCATTGATCTTTTCAAACCTTTTCAACATCTAGTGAGTTCTTGGAATCATTTACCAGAACTGGGTTTTCAAATCTATTACATGTAAAAATAGTTAAACTCATAAAAGAAACTAATATTATATCAATTACTGAAATATTTTTAAATTGTGATATAGCAATGAATGTTTTTAATTACTACAATAATCAGGTCAGTAATGAGTCTAATTCATTTCATGTTGGAGACAAGTAAAAATAAACATTAGGGTATTTTACAAAAGTTGTATAATGAAAAATCTTTATGGCATTTGGTAACAATGTCAAAGATTATTACCTACACAGTTAATTACAGGAAGACCTAAATTTTAATAATACTTAGTAAAGGCAAATATAACACATATATTTATTCAAATTCATCAATGTTTTTACTTCTATATTCTATGTAGCTGAAGTTAAAATCCTTGTCAGACATTAGTGGAATGATAACACCATTGTACAATAAACTGAGGTGACTTTTAAATGTGAATTTTCTCGTGAGATTGCTGTAACAAATTACTACAGACTTGGTGGCTTAAGAAGAAGGGATTTATTCTTTTTTACTTTTACCTTCTACAAGTCCCAAATCACCAACATCTGGCTGTGCTCTTTTTTGACTTTTATGGTATCTGGTAGCTACTGACCTTTATTGATTTGTTGCCATATCTCTCTATTCTTTAAGACCAGAACCTTCAAGACTCCTCTCTCTCTTCACCTGGCCTTTTTCACTGTGAAGTTCCCCAGTTCTCTCTAGATCTATCTTTCTTTCTTTCCTTTTTCTTTCTTTCTTTTTCTTTCTTTCTTTCTTTCTTTCTTTCTTTCTTTTCTTCTTTTTTCTCTCTTTCTTTAAAAACATACATTAATTACATATAGATACCATCTGGATAAGTCAGGGTAATCTTCTCATCTTAATATCATTAATTTAATCTATCAATATAAAGTAATACCTATGGGCCCTAGGGATTAAGGTATCATCTAAGGGTCCATTTTTATTTTCACTCTATCACAATGATTTGGAGTTCTCATCCAATCTAAGGAGTGATGATGTTCCAATAATAGGTTTCCTGAAGAAGAGGCTTTGAGCTGATAATTTATAGAAGAGTGAAAATAAGCAGATGAAGGAAGTAGACAAGGTGGGAAGAGTACTTGAAACATCTCGCATGCGCACTTGTGCGAGTGCACGCGCGCGCACACACACACACACACAGTCTGTAATGTCTATGTCACATTCTGGGCATAACAGACTTCACTGTTTAAGTGCTCCTTCCAAACCTCCTGTTAATGTGTGATTTCCACCACAACAGTATGGGGAGGTGGTACCTTTAAGAGGTGAATTGTGGGATGGGATGAAAGAGATAGCTTAGTGGATAAGAGCACATTCTGTTCTTGCAAAGGATGTAAGTTCATTTCCTAGCATCCATACCAGGCAGTTTCCAAACCACCTGAAATTCCAGCTCCAGGAGACTCTGACACCTCTGGCTTCTGCAGGCACCTGCACTCACATGCACACATAAAATGGCACAATCCACATATTAAGTTTGTAAGAACACTGTCTTCATCAATGGACAAATATCTTTAACCAGGGCGTAGGTTAGTTGTGGGGGGAATTTCTTTATTGTGAGAGTAAGCTTACTATCAGACACATTCCCTCATGGAACACTCTAGAATATGTTCTATCACAGTTAAGAAGACGCTTACTACTTTGCCAGCTCCTTGATATTGGACTTTTCAGGCTCTGAAAGTGTAAGAAATTACTCAATCTTTATAAATTACCCAGTCTGTGATACTTTGTTATAGCAGCAGGAAAACAAGCATCAAGACAAAATACATCTGGTATATCTTTGAACTAGGGGAGAGGACGTGGAGCCACTTCTGGAGCTTTCTTACTGAATTCAGTTCGTTCCTTTTAGAGAGGTGAGAAGACAGACAAGTGGCACATGCTCTGTGTTAGACTTCCATAGCTATGACAGGAATGCCCGAGAGAAAAAACTTAAGGCAGGAATGTTTTCTTTTGGTTTTGGCTTCAGTTCTGTCTGCTGTTCTTAGCTCTGTGAGTTCCTAGTCCGTGATGAGGCAGATCTTGATAGCAGCATGAGCCTGATGGAAAAGTCTATTCAGTTCACATTGTAGAGACCACACTCAAAGATATACACAGGGGGAGGGACCAGAAATGACTTACAATTTTCCATAGGTATATGCCTTCTGACAAACTCCTCAAGCTAAGGCCTACCTCCTAATGTTTTCCTCACCTTCCAATATAGCATCACCAAGGAGAGCAAGCATTCCACACAGAACCCATGGAGGGCCATTTTACCTTCAAACCATAAGGTGCTCAGAGTTTGGTTTAAAAATCATTCTGGTTTTAAAAAAAAATGTTCTTAATTTTATTTTTGTATACCTGTTTGTGTGAGCATATGCTACATGTGTACAGGTGACCAGAATTGCCAAAAGAGATAGTAAAATCCAATGCCGCCATTGGAGTTACAAATGATTGTGAGCCACCATGTGGGTGCTAGGAAAAAACTCAGGTCTTGTGGAAGAGCAGCAAATGCTGTTAACCACTGAGCCATGTCTCCAGCACCAAGGTCACCAGACTTGTTTAAGTAAGAATTATGTATGGTGTATGAGGTTTTGAGAGTGAGTGCTGATGGACCTAGTTTAGAAGTTCAGGCAGAGATGAAAAATATGTGTTTTATTAATCAGGGTTCTCTAGAGTAACAGAAAATATATAATTAATCTCTGTCTCCCCTCTGTCTCTCTCTCTCTCTCTCTCTCTCTCTCTCATATATATATATATATAATATAATATATTACAAGGCTGAGGCTATCCACAACAACTAGTAACTGAGATTAAGTTTTCTACCACTTCGAACAACATAATATATATAATATTATTGTGTGTGTGTGTGTGTGTGTGTGTGTGTGTGTGTGTGTATATTGTATATATATATACATATATATATGTATATATATATACATATATATATATGTTGTGTGTATATATATATATATATATATATATTATATATAAATATATGATGTGTGTGTGTGTGTGTGTGTGTGTGTGTGTGTGTGCAGAAATATATATGTATTATTCTAATAAACCCCATAATATATATGGGGTTTATTAGAATAATTTACAGGCTGTGGTCCAACTAATCTCACAATAGCTGCCTATGAACTGAAGGTCCACGAATCTAGTAGCTCTTCAGTCCACAAGGCTGGAATTCTCAGGTAGTCTACAGTATATCTTGGTGTTTCAAAAAAGTAGGCACTAATGCCAGTGAGGGAATGACTTGCTAGCAAGGTGAGGACAAGCAGGCAAAGAAAAAACTCTTCCTTCTTACCCTTTTATAACCTTCTAGCAGAAGGTGTGGCCCAGGTTAGAGGTGAGTCCTCCAACCACAAAAGATCTGGATTAAAGGTTTGTCTTTCCACTTCAAAGTTCCAGATTAGAAGTGTATCTTCCCACTTTAATTTAAGTAAAAATCCTTCATCATTCTTCTCCATTTGGGATTTTAGTTAATTCCAGATATAGTCAACTTGACAACCAAGAATAGCCATCACAGTTGTTGTAAAGTATTTTAAAGCAGGTAATAGCAGTGGGCATTTTAGAAAGCCTAGCAAGTATTGATATAGCATAAATATCATTAGCAGTGCAAAAAAATATGAGCAAACCTAAGTCTGACAATAAGAAGTGAATTAAATTTTGTTCTATGTTTAAACCCAATCTTGTTCGAAGTGGTAGAAAACTTAATCTCAGTTACTAGTTGTTGTGGACAGCCTCAGCCTTGTATTTTGATCCTAGTTCCCAGTGACTAGCCTCCGCCTTGCATTTTGATCCTAGTTCCACCTCCTGGGAGGGGCTGCAGAGGATGATTGAATCTGTACACAGGTGACATCTTGTAAACCTTTGTCCAACTGAAACCTGTAAAATAAAGGCTAGAGCCAGAGATTGGGCAGTAGAAGAGGAGTGGAGAAAAGACTTAGGGAGGAGAGAGTGAGAGGAATTCGATATAAAAGAAGAAGAGAAGAAGTAGAAGCAGGAGGAAGCAGGCAGAAGGAAGCCGGAGATAGGAGAAGCTGGAGCTCGGAGGACAAGTACGCAACCTGGGATAACCGCAAGTTATAAGGAATCTCATAGCCGGGGGGATTAGAGTAGTGTAGCGGTAAACCTGCCCAATCTAGGCGTGCCATTTATACCATAATTATTGAGTTGTGTCTTCCTTGACTGGTCTCCTTCGGGTAGGAGATTTACCGTGACAAATTTGGGGTTTAAATAATTCTTCTACTACAAATTGGCGCCCAACACCAGAGGCCAATTAAATAATTTTTACTACAACTAGTCACTGTGCCCCTGTTGCAAGGCTGTTTAAAAGGTAGCATATGCAGCACAGACACCTGAAGGAACCAGAGAGTGTGTGTGCAGCACTCAGTGTTACTATTCATATACAAATATACCCCTTGTTAAGGTCTGCATAAGCTCTTTAAAAAGATTTCAATTATTTTTATTTCTGTATAGATGTGTGGATAGTGCACTTGTATGTAAAAGCCAAAAGAGGGCATTAAGTGCCTGGAGCTGGTATTAGAGGGGGTTGTGAGCTGCCTGACATGGATGCTGGGAGACAAACTTAGGTTTTTCTGTAAAATCAACAAGGGCTCTTACCATTAATCTATGTCTCTAGCTTGCTACATAGGCTCTTGAAAGCTGTTATGGTTACTGAGGACAAGCTGAGCCATAGTCCTTTGCCCTGGCTCTAAACCGTGGCTCTTGGCATTCAATGAGGAGTCCCTTGAAATTACAAAATGAACTATGCCAATGATAGTTTCTGAATTCTGTTGATAGACAGATTTTGCTACCAAAACCTTTGAGATGAAGTATTAGCTGCATTTCCTATGACTGTCATAAGAATGTAAGTCTAACGACACACTCTGTTACCTCCATGGACATTTATTAATTTTAAAAGGAAAGCAAAGATACAGTTTATACAACCCATAGCCCTTTCAAATACCCCAGTCTCTGTTCCAATCACCTTCTTACTTAGAATGTTGAAGACAATTTTAGATTTCCAAAGACTGAATTCTCATGGCTTTAACTTGGAGAAACTTTTGTAGAGGTTTGGTCTAGGGATGCCTATGGACACAGACTTCATCGTCCAACATTCTTGGATTTTAACTGTTCCCACTTAGGTTTTCCTTTAAGCAAGGGTTTAAAGTGCATGTAGCACAAGGAAGAGATGAAGGAAGCCCCAGGAAGAGTAAACAAGCGACTCCCAGGAAGGCCAGCAGGTAAAGAGAATATCAAGTCAATTACTGCTCTTGGCAACTTCAGCTTAAATCTACAAGGAAAATGCTGGGAGCCAGTATCGAACATATGTCTCTGAGTTATCCCATCTTAGGGGTGAGGAAGCTTGGGATTCTTATTTACCTACTCTGATTAACTATTTATCAAGGGATAGTCAGAAGGAATTCGATTTCTGGCTCTTTTGTTTGGCCACATGGGCTGCAAAGTGTGCTCTAGTGGCAAAAGAAAACCAATAGACTTGGAAGTGCATCTGCTGGCATTTGGCGGAGATGGCATTCTGGCATGCCCAAAGCGCAAGAACAGTGGGACATGGGTGACATGCTGAGAGCATCTGCTGCAGGTGTGCAGGCAGCTCATTGCAGGCTATCCAATAGGTCACTCCTTTCACAGAGAAAACCTCACTCTGATGTGGGGTGAAATGCCATCGATGGTGGGCTTTCAGTATCCTCCCCTGAAGGTGGTGGGATTGCAGCTGAGCACTTCTAGGTTAGGAATCTCCATTAGGTTCCCTGCAGTTGAAACTCCAACTATTATATATGTATATCACAGTTTTGAATAATGCACATAAGAATACCTACCATTCTAAAGCAGTTTTATTAGAAGTCTCTACTCTACAAAGTCATCAGATGTGGGAGGAGAGGTCAGGTTCCATATCACAGCAGGACCTATAGGATTTGGGTCCCTGTCTTCAAAGTATCTCAAATATTCAGTATCTACCCTCTTCCACTCATTACTCTTAAAATCTTTGAATTAGCCGGGCGGTGGTGGCGCACGCCTTTAATCCCAGCACTTGGGAGGCAGAGGCAGGTGGATCTCTGAGTTTCGAGGCCAGCCTGGTCTACGAGTGAGTTTCCAGGACAGCCCCGGGCTACACAGAGAAACCCTGTCTCGAAAAACCAAAAAAAAAAAAAAAAAAATCTTTGAATTATAAATATTTGTCTTTATCTCCTCATATCCAGAGAGAGGGGGATGGAGAGCAGGAGAGAGGGAGAAGGAAGAGAGATGAAGAGAGAAGAGGAGAAGAGAAATGAGAGAGGAGAGAAGGGAGGGATAGAGGAGAGAAAGGAAGAAAAGGGAGAGATAAAATGAGAGAAAGGAGAGAAAAAAAGAAATAGAAAGAGAAAGAGGGGTGAAGAAGAAACTAAAGGGATCTTTGGAAATCATTTAGATGGTGTTTTGGTGAGGCAAACACAGTGAAGGAAATTAGTTGAAGTGGACACAGGTGAAAGACTAAGGCAAATTCGTGAAGGAATGTTGGCTGAAGCAGACACATGGAAGAAGGATGTTCTGCTAAAGCAAGCACATGAAAGGACACGTGATGAAGAAATGTTTGCTAATGCTACACTGTTTGGTCCACCTTACATTGGGTAGTTAGCTTCATTTGTTGGGCTCCATAGAAAGAAACAAACAGTACAACATCGGGGGGGGGGGGGGGGGGGGGGGTTTACTGCATGTTTCTTGCACTTCTGCAGCTATTGGCAGATGTGATGTCAGCTGAGACAGACGTAGGTGCTGAGGCAAGACCCGTGGAGGACTGTAATTTTTGGAGAGAGTATAAAAAGGATCGATGGACAGTGACAGAGGCTGAGCTAGGCTTACTTAAAGAGCTAGCTGTTCAATGCTGTGGGTCCCACATGTTTGCTGATCTTTGCTTTGCTGAGAGAAGCACAGCCAAGAACTCCTGGTGTCTCTCCAGGTGTCTACCTACTGCTGACTTGTGCCAAGGCTGAGGCCTGGCTGGTCCTGCTAGGTCATGCCAACACTGCTGCTAACCAGACAACACAGACAGGAGTTGCTCCAAAGAGTCTTGCTAAACAGGTCCACTTCCCCCATATCCTTTTTTTTCCCACTACCTCTGGTGGGTGGTCAACTAAAAGGGAAGTTAAAGAGTTTTAAGATCCATCATTTAAAACAGGCATTTGAAAAAATTAAAGTTATAGAGGGGAAGGTAGAGAAAGGACCTGCCT
The DNA here is from genome assembly GCA_021653895.1 of Mastomys natalensis. NCBI lineage: Eukaryota > Metazoa > Chordata > Mammalia > Rodentia > Muridae > Mastomys > Mastomys natalensis. Next base: position 26,844 of record JAJTUV010003409.1, on the reverse strand, counting down.
TTGTCAGGGCAATTCCTTTTTTTTTTTTTTTTGTCTGTTACTTGGCAAGGAATAAAAAGTCCAAGAGGGAGAGAAAATCCAAAAATCAGTACATAACTTATAATCTTTTGATTCACCATCACTTGTATACTTTTTTGACATCTACTTGTGTATGTATTTTTTAGAAGACAAAATTGGCTTTTTCTGTAGCAACCTTGTTTATTTGAGAATATAAAGGGACCATTTTTCAACAAGTGTTTACTTGAGCTGATTTCCCCTTGTCCTTCACCAGGGTAACCCTGCAGCACACCGAGTATGAAGGCTGGGAGCCAAAAGGGGGAAGGCAGCTTAACTGTGCAATTCTTGTGGTTCTTCTGTAAAACTTTTGGCCTGCAGTTTACAGACCCCAAAACTTTTCCTGCTTTTTAAAATAGTCCTTCTTGGCTATCCATCAGACTAAGCATCCCTAACAGAGATTTTCTTACTTTACAGTTTTGAGCTCATTCTCATTGGTCATCGAACCATAACAAAAACCTAGTTTGTTCTATTTCTTTCTCAATGCAGACTAATTTGAGGACTCTAAGTAGAAAACGTTTTAGAGTGCTCTCAAACTCAAAAAAAAAAGAAAAGGAAAAGAAGAAAAGGAAAGGAAAGAAAAGAAAAGAAAAGAAAAGAAAACAAAAGAAAAAAGCCTTTCCATTTTTCTTTACAAGTTCCCCACAAGCATCTGGTGTCTCAGGTTTGAGTCTCAGGGTAGTGAGCACATTCTATAACTATGGCAAAACATACTTGGCATCTTCCCATGTGTCGCACTGTGGCAAGAGGCTGAGGGTGGCTACTGTTGGTGAAGGAGAAATGGGGAGAAATTGGAGCCTATGGGGCAAGGAGTGAGTAGCCTCGCACTCAACAATGCAATGTACTTCTTTCTGAGGAACCACAGTGCCTTGCCCTGCTGTAGCTTAAGCCAAGTGTGAAGCATTTAGAGCAAGGTCTGGATGGATCGGGGTTTACATTCCCAGCTTCTCTCAGTGATTGTAACGAATGAATGCACCATTACCCGGGTTTCTACAAACACAATTTTCCAGAAGCAACGGGTTTTATTTCGACCTTCAATGAACCAAATGCTCAAGGTGGATTTCATATCTACCCTAGTAAAATGAGCCTAATACTTACCTGAAGCAGAGATAATCAGAACATCCCGCATTTCCCAAGTCTAGCTAGCCACAGCATTCAAAAAAGGGTTCAGATCAATTTTGCTTGTTTCTAACACTCTACAAACCCTCATCCCAGTTCCCATGCATCTAAGGCAACGATGACCACTTCCATCAACTGCCCTGTTTTACTAAATCCCCAGGTTTATGCTATGAAAATTGTGACTATTATTAGAATAAGGCACATACACACAAAAACACAAACACAAAACACACAAACAAAAACACACAAACACACACACACACCCTCACCTAAACCTGATAGCAAAGGGAATCTTGGCATCTAGGAACATATTTAAAAAACCCCAAAAAAAAGATTTCTATTAAAATTATACCTTTCCCTTTTTTATTTCCAACACAAGCCCTTTTGGGGCCATACTTGAGCAAAGGGTTTTCTCTTCCGGGGGAAAACATAAAGCAATCGGGCCTTTAAACCCGGGCACAGCCTGCATTGAAACCCAGGCTACATGACTACCATGCCTCTATTTAACCCTCTAAATGCTCCCCTTTTCTGAATACTCCAGGGACATTTCTCACAACATTTTTTCCATTTTTGGATCTTCTTTTTTTTTTTCAGGTTTTTTTTTTGAAGATTGAAACTCCCTCAAGTGTTTTTTTTTTTTCCTTTTGTTCTCGAAGTTTTTTTCTTTTTCTAAATTTTTCCCGGGGGTTTCTTGGGGGCGGAAAAAACTAATTTCTTTTACAACCCACTGAACCTTACCTCACACGAACACCAACCACCTAAAAAACCCCTCCCAGTCCTTTTCTAGGGGGGCAGACTCCTAGCTGTCGCTCCCCTGAAGACCCATTTTGACCATCCTAGGGAACCACTGTACCAAACCTAAACCCCCCGCATTCAACAGGGAAGCGGATTCCGGGAGCCGACACACCCAGATCAGGGGTTTCGGGATCCCAGGGGGAGCCGGCCCCCGGGCGTTCCCCCAGATCTCGGAGCCGGGCCCAGAACACTACTCTGGGGGTTTTCCGAAAAAAAGAAAACGGGAAACGGGCCCATCAAACTGATCGGGTAGCACTAGCAAAACCAAATTTGTAAAGGGGCAAGCAAAAGAAAAAGCAAAAAACCGGGTTACCTACACATCAAACCTATTCCCCCATAGCAATCCTGACCCCCATCACACCAAAAAGCGGTTTTCAGATTTAAAAACTTCACATGAGATGAAAGGGGACTTTAAGGGGCATAAAAACTCCCTTAAAAAAATACGGAAAACCGGGAAAACAGGTAAAGGGTTTAAAAGAAACACAAAAACCCTTTAAAAAATTTGAAAAAAAACCAAAAACCAAAAACAGGTAAGGGGTTTTAAAAAAACCACCGGGGATCAAAAAAGGAAAAGAGAAACAATAAAGAAATCAAAAGGGAACATTTAAAGAAAAAAACCTGGAAAAAATCGAGTCATAATGCAAGCATCCCCAACAGAATACAAAATAAAAAAGAATCCTATTGCAGAAGATCCCGGGGGAAAAAAACTTTACACAACGTCAAAAAAAAGGCAAAAAAAAAAAAAGCCCAAACCCCAAAAACACCGGGAAATCCAGGACAAAATAAAAAACCAAACCAAAAGAAAAAATGGGTAAAAAAGAGGGGAAGATTCCCTTTTTAAAGGGGGCCCAGAAATATTTTGAAAAAATTAAAGGGGGAAAAAATTTTCCTAAAAAAAGGGGAAAGAGATCCCCAGAAACCCAAAAAGGGGAAAAGCCTACAGAACCCCCAAAGACAAACCCAAGAAAAAATTCCCCCTCACATAAAATCAAAAAAATAAAAGCATAAAACAAAGAAAAAAATAAAAAGCATAAGAAAAAAGGGTAAAGTAACAAAAAAAGGGGCGACCTATAAAAATTTACCCCAAATTTCCCCACCAAGACTAAAAAGGGCCAGAAAAACCCGGGACGTAAAAACAGCCCAAAAAGAGAACACCAAGCCCCCCAACTGCAAAACCCAAAAAAACCTCAACCCCTTTAAAAAGGGGAAAAAACCCCAAAGATTTTCCATAAAAACCCAAAAATTTACACAATTTTTCCCCACAAACCCAGCCCTACAAAAATAAAAAGGAAAACCCCAAAACACAACAAATTTTTTTCCATACAGGAAACCCCCTCTGAAAAAGGCAGACACTATCTCGAGTAAAAAGGGGGGAAAAAAAATTTTTCCCAAAAAAAAAAGGGCCCAAAGAAAAAAAGCGGAGCCCCATTCAAATTTGAATAAAATCTTTTTTAAAAACCCCAAAAAGTAATCAAAAAAGATAAGGAAAAAACATTTCTTTACCAAAGGAAAAATCTACCAAGTAACTCACATTTCAGCATCATGCCCAAAATAAAAGGGGCCCCACATTCAAAAAGAAACTTTACAAAAGCCCCAACAACATTCCCACCCACACAATAAAATGGAGAACTTCAACACTCCACTCTCACAATAAACAGAGGGGGGGAAAAAAAAAAACTAAAAAGAACAGGAAACAAACAAATTAAAACCCCAAATTTTGGATTTAACAGATATCAAAAAAAAAATTTTTCATCCAAAAAAAAAAATATTTTTTTCCCCAGAACCTCATGGTATTTTCCCTCCAAAAAAAAACCAATCCCAAAAAAAAAAAAAAAAAGGAAACCCAATAAACGGGAAACTGAACAAGGGCAACTCAAGAAATTGGGGGAAGGGAAAAAAAAAAAAAAAATTTTAAATTTTTTAAATTCCATCCGAAACCTATAGATCAAATAAATCTTGGGTTTTCCCGGAATAAAACCAAATTTTACATAAAAAACCCCCTTAGCCCCAAAAAAAAACCCCCCCTTTTTTTTCTCCCCCCAAACAAAAAAAATTTGGGCCCTTTCCTGGGAAATTACCAATTTTGATTTTTTCTTTTTCGGGAAACTGGGGAAACTTCCCTTCCCGGTCCAAACTTGTAAGGCGACTAAAAGAAAAATTTTTAAAAAATCTGCCATTTTTAAACCAGGCATTTGTAAAAAAACCAAATGTTTAAACTTACTAAGATTTTTGGAAAAATTTCGTACGGGTACTCCAAAAGGTCCTTTAGGAACCCCAACCTTAATTCTGTAGACCGGGAGCAAATAGAATTTAAGGAAAGGGCCCTTTCCCGGGGTAGAAAAAAAAAAAAAATACCCGGGCTCTCAGTTAAGACGTTCAAATTGTTAACCTTTAAAATTTTTGGGCCGGCGAAAGGGGGGCCCCCGGAATTTTTTTATAAATTTTTTAATTTATTTAAAAAGAAAAAAACCCCCCCTTTTTTTTTTTGGGGGGTTTCCTTTATTTTTTGCTTATTTGGGTTTGAGGGTATTGCCTTTTGGGTTTTCTTCCCCCCCCCGTCCCCAGGTTTTTTTACCCCCCCCCCTAGTCGTTGTTTTTTTTTTTAAAATCTGTTGAAAAGAAGGCCGTTTTTGTAAATTTGAAAAAACCCCCGTAAAACATGGAAACAAAAATAAAAATTTAATCTTTTAAGGACCCGGGAGCAAGGCTACACCCCCCAAATTGATTTCCCGGGGGAAAAAAATTTTAAATTTTCTGGTTTGAAAGAGCCCCGGAGTGTGGAAAAACCCCATTTTTTGTAACCATTTTGGGACTTTTTTCCCCAATAAAGGGAATAATTTAAATTTTTGGGGGGGGTTTTTGTTGGATTTTTTTTTTTTGGGGGGGGGGGGGGGTTTTTCCCTTTTTCCCCTTCCCCCCCCCTCCCTGGGCCCCCTTTTTTTTTTTTTTTGGCCCCCCAAAAAAGCTTTTGACCTGTTTTTTTTCCCCCCCGGGTTTAAAAAGAGGGTTTCCAGGCTAAAAAATTCCCCCCTTTTTACAGTTTTATTTTAAACCCCGGTTTTCCCCCAAACCCAGCACTTAAACCCCCCAATGGAAAAAAGGGGTTTTTTTCGGAAAACCCCCCGAATAAAGAAAGGGGGGAAAACCCCCAAAACCTTAAAATTCTTCCAAGAAATTTTGACCTTGCCCTAAAAAAACCGGGAAATAAAATTTTTAACCCCTTTCCCGGGCCCCCTTTTTTCCCCCCCCTACCTTTCCCTGTTCCTTTTTGGGTCCTAAAAAACCCCCCGGCCCTTTTTTAAAGGGGCCCCATCAGCCAACCCGGGCCGGGTTTAAACCGAACCCAAAAGGGCCCGGCCCCCCCCCAAAAAGGAGGATTTCTTTAATTTTATTTTTAAAACTTTTTTTTTTCCCCCCCTTTTTTTTCCCCCTTTTTCCTCCAAGAAAAAATTTTCACCTCCCTGGGACCCCTAAAACCATTTTTTTGGGAATTTTCTAACACCCCCCCTAATCTGCAACAATGAAGCGAACTGTTAAAAAAACCCCCACCCAGAAAAATTTTCATGGGGGGGAAAAAGGTTTTTGCCTTTTGGCAGCCCCCAAAACATCCCCTGCATTTTTAAAAAAAAAAACCCAAAACGGCCTTACTTTGGGGGGGAAATTTTCAAGGGGTCGGCTAAATGGGTTTTTTTTTTTTAAAAAAAACAAATTGGTTGGGTTAGGATACCCATCCCTTTTTTTTTTGTCAAAACCACAAATCGACCCAAAATTTTTTTAACACAGGTTAAAACTAGAACCCACCGCCGCAATTTCCCCAAGCATTGGACGACCCTTTAAATTCTTAAAAAAACCCCCTGTCGGTCATACTTGTTTTTCAAAGTCAAAAAACCTTTTTTCCACCCCTTTAAACCCCTTTTTGGACAGCGAAGAAAAAATTTTTTAAGAGGGGGAACCCAAACTTTGGGGGGAAAATCTTTTTTTTTTTCCCCGTTTTTTTTTTGGGTGTTTTTTCTCCCCCCTTTGGGGTTTTTTTTTTCTTTTCTTTTTTTGGTTTTATTTTCCGTGGGCCCAAAATCTTTTAAAAACTTTTGGTTTTTTTCCCCTCTTGGGGTTTTCTTTTGTTTTTTGAAATAAATTGGAAAAAAAAAGGGGGTTTTTTTTTTTGTTGGGGCCCTTTTGGTTGTTTTCCCAAATTTGCGGGGTTTTTCCTAGGCGGGGTTTTTCCCCCTTTTTCCCCTTTTTTGGCCTTTCGTCCCCGGGTTTTCCCCTCTCTTCCGTTCCCCCCCAAATTTTTTTTTTTTTTTTTTTTTTTTTTTTTTTGTTTCAAAAAACCTCATTTGTTTTTTTATCCCAATTTTTTTTTTTGGCCCCCTTTTTCTTTTTTTTTGTTTTTTTTTGTTTTGTTAAAGTTTTTTTGTTTTTTGGCCCCCTTGTTTTTTTTTAAAATCTTTTGTTGTTGGTTTGTTTTTTTTTTTGGTGGTAAAAATTTTTTTTTTTTTTTTTTTCCAAAAAAAGGGGTTTTTTTTTTTTGGGGAAAACCCTTTTGGTTTTTTTTTTTTGCCTTTTTTTTTTTTTTTTTTTTTTTTTTGAATTGGGGGGGGGTTTTTTTTTTTTGGGCGGGGGGTTTTTTTTTTTTCGGGGTTTTTTGGGGCCTGTGGTTCTTGGCCCCCTGGAAAACCGGTTAAAATTGGTTTTTTTTTTCCCGGTTTTGGGAACGGGGGTTTTTTTTTTGTGGGGGTTTTTTTTTTGGTTTGCCGCTGAAGGGGGAAAAAGGGTTTTTTCCCTTTTTTTTTTTTTAAAAATTTTGGTTGGGGTTTTTTTTTTTGGGGGGAAATTTTTTTTTTTTTGGGGGTTTTTCCTTCTTTTTGGGGTTTTTTGCTGCTAAGCCTTGTTTTTTTGTTTTTTGTTGTTTTTTGTTGATTTTTAAAACTTTTTTTTCCCCGGTGCTGGACTTTTAGAATCCGTCCTTTGGGTTTTTTTCCCCCTGTTTTGGTTATTTCCCTTTCTAAATTTTTATCCTTTTTTGTTAAAAAATTTTTTTTTTGTTGTTTTTAAAAAAAGTTGGTTCTTTTGGGATTTTCGGGGGTTTTTTTTTTTTGGGAAGGTTGGTTTTTTTTTTTTTTTTATTTTTTTTGTTTTTGTAAAATTTTTTTTTTTTCCAAAAAGGGGTTTTTTGGGTTAAAGGTTTTTCCCCTTTGGTTTCCCTTTTTATTCCCCCCCTTTTTTTTCCCTTTTTTGTGGTTCCCCCTTTGCCCCCCCCCTTGGTTCCTTTTTTTCTTCTTTTTGGGGGTTTTTGGGGGGGGGTTTTCCTTTTGGTGTTGTTTTCTCTCTTAATTTTTTTGTTCCCCCTTTCCCCCCCCTTTTTATTTTGGGTTCAAAATTTTTTTTCCAAACCCCATCAAACCAGCCCTCTCTCTCTCTCTCTCTCTTCTCTCTCTCTCTCTCTCTCTCTCCTCTCCACACACACACACCACACACACACACACACACACTCTTGCTCTCTTCTTGCTGCCTGTGGTTCCAGATATAGATTTCTAGCTCCTTCTCTAGCACCATGTCTGCCTGCATACTGCCATGTTTCCCTGCCTGAAGATAATGAACTAAATCTCTGAAACTGTAAGCCAGTGCCAATTAAACATTTTTCTTTATAAGAGGTGCTGTTGTCATGGCATCTCTTCACAGCAATAGAAACCCTAACTAAGACAGGATGGTAGTTAGAATCTCTTTCTATGGGGACATATTAGTAGCCACATCACTCCTAGTGTATTATTATTGTTGTTTTTATTTATTAATTGCTATGATTTTGAGGCAAAGCTATTTTTGTAGGTCACATCAGTCTTGTTTCATGATGGCCAATAACTTGCCAGTCAAGAAAGAAACAGATTTCTCCATAACACTCCTAACCCATCACCTGGCATGGGCCTAGCAATGAGAAGGGCTTCAGTAAAGTTTATGTTGAATGAATGAATAAATACCTACAAAACTATTTTTTCTTCCTGACATCTCGATGAATGGAAGAGATGAGAACAGTTGGAGAGCTATAGAGCCCTGATATTTCTGATGGATATATCTCTGATGAATCTTTAAGTCTCTGAAAAGTGAAATGTTTCTAGAGACTTTCTCTGAAATCCCATTCATATAGAAACTAAGTAACCTCTACATATCAGCCTCAAAGTAAGTATAATTTAAATTGTTAGGGATCTCATTAGCATTTAGCAGACTTGAAAGCCATTATAGATGAACCCCACCTGCATAATCACCTTGACCCCCTACTTCGTGTATCCCTGGTAACACACTAATTTTATTTTAGGGAAAGTAAGACTGTCATGTTGTCCCTCGTTTGGATTTAAAACACTGTGTGAAGAGGAAAGCATGGGAAGGAGTGTCACAGTTGCCCCTTCTGATATTTGAAATACCACATGAATGAGAGGATAGAGTAGCAACAGAAACCATTAAAGGACGCCTATTTCCATCTGCAAATGCATGGCTATTTTATAAAAAAAAAAAAATTCTAATTTAATTCTTTTTAATCTACTCTGCTAGATTATTTGGGGGAAAGGAGAAAGAGCTGTATCTCTGGCCCAGGTGGTAACATGGCTACTAATAAAGAACAAAGACATATTATTCTTCCTTCCTTAAAGACTGTCAATCACTTGGACAGGAAACTGTCCTTCAGAAAAGCTGTCTCTTCGAGAACTTTGAGAATATTATAAAGTCTCTGGTTGCATGTAGCTTGACATGATGGTGTTCTCTGGCTGTTGTCCACTCTCACTCTGCAAGAGTGTGACAAGTGTTTCTTTGGTCACAGTCCAATATCAAACCCCTGGGAATATCCCACTTTAATGAATTCTCATCCCTAAGGGTAACCCAGTGTAATGAATTCTGTCTATCTTCTTTACTGTGCTCTATGTGTCTTGTCTGAATTTATTCAATGGAGAACTCAAGGATCAAGAATGAAGGAGAGGCCAGAGTGAGATCCTGATGACAAAAGATATATTTCAGCAAATGGGCACTATATTTGGGCCCTTGAGGCTATTACGATAAACCAGAACTCCTTTCTTATTGTAGTTGTGAGGACAGGGAAACGTACCCCAATTGTATTAGTCACTGTTCTACTGTTGGAAGTGAACAATGATAAAGGCAACTCTTATAAAAAAAAAAAAAAAAAAAAAAAACAATTTAATTGGGCTTGCTTAAACTTTCAGAGTTGAATTCATTATATCCTGGCAGAAGGCAGGTGGTATGTAGGCAGAAACGTGTTAGAGGAGTACCTGAGCGTTCTAAATCCTGATGTGCAGGCAGCAAAAAGAGAGAGACACTGGGCCTGATACGGACCTTTAAAACCCAATATCCACCCCCAGTGACACCCTTACTCCAACCAGGCCACACCTCCTAATCCTTCTAATCCCTTCAAGTGTCCCACTCTTTGGTGACTAAGCATTCAAATATATGAGAGGGGGCATTCTTAATTCAAACGGCCATACTATTCCTCCGGATGAGGTCTTTAGTTGCAGTGGCGCAGTATTATCTGGGAATAGTTAGGAGACCAGACATTCCATCCTCCTCTCCTTCCGGTGGAGTCAGAATGAAAGGCTCAGACTAACAAGCTCCAGATCATGCAAAGAACATTTGGGAAAACTGCCATATAGGGTAAGGGTTACTCCATGGAGTTTGTGAGTATTTACAGCATGACATTAAGAGAAGAGGAGAGGAAAGTGGGAAAGAGAAGAGTAGGGAGATAGAGTCAAAGCAGTACCTACAAGACTTCTAACCTAAGCTTAAATGCCACATGGTATCACCCCAAATATACTGTCTTTTGTTTGTGGTAACTACAGGCAACTTGGATTTAAAAGGATAGAATTAGATGTACTCCTCAGTGGGGAAAGTGCAACAGACTTGTGACCACTTTGACTTTGTTATATACTTCTCTTGAAGAATCACCAATCTCTATGTGCTGAGGCACTCACAAGCACATGCTGAGGAGCTAGGGATGGGAGGAGGAAGCTGTCCAAGTCTGTTTTCTGTTGCTATTCAAACATCATAACCCAAAGCAACTTTGAGAGGAAAGGTTGATTTTAGCTTACAAGTTGCAGTCCATCATAAATGGAAGATGAGGCAGGAACCTGAAAGCACAAACTGAATTCGTGGAGGAATGCTGCTTACTGGCTTCTTTCCAGGTTTATATTTATTCAGTTACCTTCCTATACACTTCACATTCACCAACACAGGGATGGTATTGCTGACAGTGGGCCACGCCCTTCTCCATCAATTAGCAACAAGGAATCAAGAAAACACTCCACAAACATCTCCATAGGCCAATCAGATGCAGGCAATTCTTTAGTTGATGGTCCTTCTACACACATTTATCAAGTTGGTCATCAAGATTAGCAATCACAGAGGTGAATAGAATTCCTCCTTCTTTGTGGGATCTCAAGCAGATTCTTTCTTTCCTCTATCCCAGGCCATGTCCACATATTTGATATGATAGGCTAATGCTATTGTGAGGGACTGCTGGAAGGGTTTTACTTTATTTATTTTTTGTGGTACTGGGGGTGGAACTCAGGGCTTATGCATGTTCTGCAAGCATTCTGATAATTCTAGTGCTGTGTTACAGCCATATTCAACTGCTAGGAGTAGCTTAGATGGGAAAGATCCGGGTAATCATGAACACTACATCAGAGTTGGTTACAGTTGTTAATTGGAAGAGCTATGAGAATAATGGGCTAGGCTACTGGATTTGCCTGCAATCAGACTACAGGCAACTTGGATTTAAAAGGATAGAATTAGATCCTTTAAATAGGTAAATAGATAATATAGGTATTACTTAACTCAGAAGAGTGGCTAGCATGACAGAAGCTTCAAGAGTCATGAAAGGAGATGTTCTTGGCAATAAAGACTTTTATGTAGCTTCTCTCTTGACCAACACCTGGCTTTGTGTTTGTTTTTAATGTGCTCTGTATACTGTATCTTCTGAGTAAGAATAGCATCATAACCATGGCCATGAAAAACAGTGTCTCTGGCTCTACTCCCACGTGCACTGCAGGAATCAGGAACCCCTAGGATTCCTCCCCAGTGATTCTGAGCCTTCCCACTGTGTTCAGCATGCTCTTGCTTTTGGCAGTCTGTGGTGTTAACACCATTCCTCTCGTGTAGTTACTATGACAGAGCTTCTCATCCTCTCCCAAGCCAAATGGCCCTTTCACCTCCAATGTCTGCCAAAGGCACTGCCACTCCAACCCAACTCTGTCAGAGATGCTTGGCAGCTGTAGATAATCGCTGAGTGGTCTGATCCAGTGGGGAAATGCCACACTGGACAGCTGGTGCTACGGTCAAGGGAAACACCTCTTGTGTTCCATCAAGGACTGGTGTCAGATCGCCAGTTTTTCTCAGTCCACATTCACTATTCTACAAATGCTGGGGAATCCCTTTGCTCTTTTATATCTTCCTTTCCCTTTGTGCCAACTTAGAAACACTGCTATCTTAGTGTATGCTAGTGGTGTTCAACAGCCCCATTTGGTTGTTCTAGAACCAAAGTAGTGTCACGAGAAGTTAAAAATAAAGATTTAATCACTTGGGGCTGAATGAAATTCCTGCCTCTACCCTCACTAACGGGATGATTATTATAGTCAGTCATCTAACTCTGTGTCTTGGTTCTCACACATGTAAAATGAAAATATTGATAGAAATTACTTTATTGGATCCTCATGAAGCTGAAATGGAACATTCTATGTAATGCCCTGCTACTATGTTCAGTGCATAGTAAGGACTTGGTAAATGTAAACTACTAGTGTATTACCTTTCATTCTTGTGGAGACTTCTTTCCAGGGCTCTCTTTAATATCAAATGGTAATAGATCATCGTCTGCTCCTCTTTCCATTCCTTGTAAATATGATAAAGCAAGTTTGGATCTTGCCATAAGCATAAGTTGGGCCAGACCTGGGACAATTCCCACAGCTAAAATTGTTGTTCAGCAATTTATATGTATTTCACATAGCACGGGTGTCAATATTGATACCTATAAGAGCAACTGTTTATTGGATGCTCCTGTGTGGTAGGCACTGTGCACATAAGAAGTTGTTTATTGTCTACCCTTGTGTCAGGCCTATGAGGTAAGTCCATTATTATTGCCATTTGACAGAAGGTATAGTAGTCTATCAGGCCATCATAACAAAATACCATAGCCTGGTGGCTTAAACCACAGCAGTTTATTTCTTATAGTTTTATTTACTCGGGTTCTTCTTTAAAGGGGAAGAAATTATGGTGGTGGAGAAGAAAGGTGTGACAGGTTCTAAGCAAGTCCAAAAGTTAGCAAAGCAAATTCTGATAGAGCTTAGGGTCCAAGAATAATCCTCTCTCATTCGTGGCTGAATCTCCAAATCCATCAAAGTGGCAGTACTACCCTCAGAGCTAAGAAAGATGCCACTGCCCAGATGGTTCTCTGCCAGGGACTGACTGCACAGCTCAGCTAGGCAGTGATCTTGCCTTTTGAAGCTGAGCCAGAGACAGATTTACTGCCCAGCCTGAGCACTCTGGACCTATCAGAGACACCGTCTTTGATGATCTCTCAGTCACTTTCAGGATCATTCTTCCCCTGTCTTGAAGTCACCTTTTACAGCCAAATGGTTGTACAGTCCTATCCTATAACATACCATGAGCACAATAGCCTCCCTCCATCTTGTTCTTTGCACTCGGTCACCCTGGCAGTGCAAATGCTGGAGCAATCCTATGCATGCCCGTGGCTTCCTTGCAGACGGGTGATTAACTCCACAAGTTGAACCACAGTCCTCTCTATCAAGCCTTTTCAGCCACACCCTTTATGCTCTCTTCACAGTGCTCTCTCTCTCTCTCTCTTTCCTCTCATTGATACGAACAGGCCTTAAACATTTCCACATCCTCCAGAGCTGGTTGCTTTTAACAACTATTTCTTCAGTTCATTTCTGAGTCTCCATACTTTACAGTCATCAACTGCCCAGCAATGCTTCAGCTAATGATAGATCACCTAAGACTAAATAAAGCCGAACATTTTCTTATCTGCTAGTGACAGAGAAGTCCAGTGAGCACTGTTGCATTTGTGCTAATACTGCTGGAAGCAAATGTAATGAGCTTCCAGTCTTAAAGGAACACCAGATACAGTTACGCACAGTACGCGCAAATGATAGTTATAATAAACACTGGTTTATGTGTTTATTACACTGTTTGTTTTTTTTTTTTTTTTTTTGGTTTTTTCGAGACAGGGTTTCTCTGTGTAGCCCTGGCTGTCCTGGAACTCACTCTGTAGACCAGGCTGGCCTCGAACTTAGAAATCCACCTGCCTCTGTCTCCCAAGTGCTGGGATTAAAGGTATGTGCCACCACTGCCAGGCCTATTGAAGTGTTTTTAATGATCATTTTAGTGTTCCTTTTATGCCTTCTAAACATAGTTCACTGTGAAACCCTATGACATTGAATGCCAACAGTGATGTCTTAAGTCTTATATCAACTAGGTCTCTTGACTGCATCAAGCAGTCATGCTGGATACTAGGCCTCTACCATCTAGGTTTGTGTAAGTACCATTTATGATTTTTGAAAAAAATGACAACAGCATCTAATCAGACATTTCTGAGAAGGTATTCTGGTCATTAAGTAATGAAAAAAAGCACCCCACATGGTCAGGAGGAACTAAGCTGCTCTTTCAACACTTTGTTTGAGCTCTCCTCAGCTAAACATTCCATTACCTTCCTTGGAATTTCTACTTTCCACATGGCACTAAGTGAAATTCAGTCATGTGTTACTCAGTAGCAAGGACTGCCTTTCCTCCATCCTCCAATCATAAGTTGCCTATTTCCATGGAGACCTCACGAGAGTCACCCTTAACATCTGCTTTCCTAGCAAGAACCTCAGCAATCTTCCAACCTCTACCTATTGCTAAGGGGCGAGGTTGCTTCCACATGTTCCGTTCCCGATTACACAAACACCCTACTTCTGTTAACAAAATCTGCATTAATTTGCTCAGACGATAATAAAGAATAATAAGCTAAATGGCTTAACATAATTAATTTCTTACTACTGATTTGGAGGTGAAAAGCTTCAAATCAGAATGTCATCATAGTGACATTGTGGAGAGCTCTCTTCCTGATTTATAAATAGCTATCTTCTCAAGGTGGCCCATAGGGGTGGGGAAGGTAGAGAGGGGGAGGAGTGGAAAAAGGATATTAATCCTTATCATGACTTTCTCAACCTCACTATCTTGTTTAAACCAAATGACTTCCTGTCTCAGTTGGGGTTTCAACTGCTGTGAAGAGACTCCATGACACTGGCAACTCTTATAAAGGAAAACATTTCATTGGCTGACAGTTCAGAGGTTCAGTCCATTATCATCATGGCTAGAAACATGATGGTGTGCAGGCAGACATGGATCTGAAGAAGGAGCTGAATTTTCTGTGTCTGGATAAGCAGGCAGCAGAAAGAGAATGCCACACTGGCCTGGCTTGAGTATCTGAGATCTCAAAGCCTAACCTCAATGACACACTTCCTCCAAAAAAGGCCACACCTACTCCACAAGGTTAAAAAGTCCTAATAGTGCCACTCTCTATGAGTCTATGGGGGCCATTTTCTTTCAAACCAACATATTTCCCAAAGGCCTTACTCCAGATATTATCAGATTGGGGATTAGGTAGAGCTTTAAAGTAAAACTTGGGCTGGAGTCACAGTTCACTCCATAGTGGATACATGAGCCTGTGTTTCATCACTACAGAGAAATCTCTCAGGCAGGATAGTTCCAGTTTTTGTTTTAGTTTTTGAGAAAGGGTTATTTATCTTATTAATCAGCTCCAAGGCATCCCAACACATTACATGGTCAGATATGGAGAACATTCATGTGCTTGCTCATGTGGCTCTCTCCTTTTCTCCAAAGTCATCTAAACGTAACCATTTCCCAAAACCCCATCTCTGACCAGCATTGTGAGCCTTCTGATCTTTTATGGGTGTTAACTTATAACTTTGAAAATGAAGCTTCAACAAGCAAAACCTTGAGAAACAATGTAGACTATTTCCAAACCTTAGTAAAGGTGACAATGGAGGCATAAAAACATCAAATAAATTTCCCAAAGGAACCAGGGTTCCACCCAACTCTTTAGCTTCAAAACCCCAACTCTTCCCCTGTGTAAGACTTTAATCCCACCATTAAAGTAGAAAATTTGGATGCCAAAGAGAAGCTTTCTTTCTTTCTTTCTTTCTTTCTTTCTTTCTTTCTTTCTTCTCTTACTTATTTATTTGCTGTGTATCAACTAATATGATGTTGAGTGATTTCAAACAATGGCTCCTTTTTGCTCCAGATGCTAATGACTAGCTGTAGGTTTATTTTCTTTCAATCTTATAAAGACTCTCTCATGCAATTATTCAACTTGCAGGGCTGTCTGGGGGTATGGTTCAGAAGAAATGCCTAGAAGAGCTGAGAATCTTTTTACATGTGGTCTTTCCCACACTGATGATGGCTTCTGGGTACTATGGTCTTGGGCTTCTGAGAGTGGAGTGGAAGCCTGTAGGAAACTAGAGCAATAGACTCAAAATGTTCTGTAATAATCACATCTACTACATTTTACTGAAAAAAATCAAATGATAAGGTCAGCTCGACTCATGGGAGAGAAAAACAGGTTCTACTTGAAGAATGGAGCTGTTAAAAATAACATTGTTGGGTTGTGTGGGAGATCATTCACTGTAGGACAGAAGGAATTTTGCAGCCATTACTCCAAACTGATAAAACCCGGGAACACTAGGTAGCATCTGATACATACATGTTTAGTGGAGTCTCTGGTTTTCACACAAAAGAACTCCAATTTACACAGGCTTTGTCAAAAGAAAAAAAAAAGGAAGAGAAAATATAAATGTATGGCTCACTTTTCCTTTTAAAGCCAAGGATCTGTCTGGCTTAGTACTAACAGTTGGTATCTTATTCTTTCCTTGTCTCAGGTGAATTATATGTATAATGTATGCATGTAATGTAAGCTGGATGCTGGAAGCCACCTAGTTACAGTCCACATGAGGAGAATTTTCTTTATAAATTCTCTTACAGAAAATATCCAAACATTACACCACACTGGTTGGCTTTCAATACACATTCATTTCTAAAGCAATCACCAAGGCCAAAGTTTAGATTTGGAATGGGAAATATCCCCAAAGGGCATATGCGTTTGAATACTTTGTCATCAGCTAGTGATGCTGTTTCAGGCAGTCTTTGATCATTTTGGACATGAAGACAAGGTGATGAGATGGCAGATGTAAGCCACTATGGGTAAGCCTTTGAGGGTTATGGCCTGGTCCTGCTTTCTGATACACATCAAGATGTGAAGATCCTTGGCCACATACTGCCACCACCATGAAGTCCCTATGCTTTCCCTATCACAAGACATACTTGCATCTCATGAGTCAAAATAATTTCTTCTATTAAAGTCACTCCTATCAGGTGTTTTTATTATAGCAAGAATAAAACAAACCAACATACTAGCAAATTATAATAAGTTTGTTGTTCATTCTCAAGCTACATGTGGGGAAATGGCTAGAAACTCAGGGTTGTGCTGGCAAATGCTTCACAACCAACTGTAGTACGGGTGGAGGAAAAGATGTTCATTTTCCGTATTGGCCAAATTCAGTCCTGTACAGACTTCTACCTTGACTGCTCTCAGGTACTGACAGCATAGTGCTATTGAAAATGAAGTTGGAAAGAAGGATCAGAATCAGAGTTAGTAGACATAAACATTAGCCCATTAGTACCGTAGATCATCCAAACTGGAGGACTAAGAGTGATCAAGTATGATACCCCAAACAGAAACCAGAAAAATGAACAGTGAATGGACAAATTAGCATCTTCCATTCTAATTCCCTTCCTTTCTCCCCCTCCATCCCCAAATGGACCATGTTTAAGGAACTTACACTTTGTCTATCATGCTGATTTTTTTTTAATAATCAAAGTCAAAAGGAGACTGGAAGACAGTAGATGTTGAATATGATAAAATGCTGAAATAAACCATTTGCTCAGCAGATATTCATGCTAAGTCAGTTATTTCTCAACATGATAAGTTTCCCGCCAGTCTGACCTTGTTCCTTTCCCAAACAGAGTGAAGACTGATAGTTGGTCGAAAATTGTCATTACAGAGACTGAAAAAATGGTTTAGTAGGTAAAGTGTTTGCCTCACAAGCATGAGGATTTGATATCTGATCCCCAGAATCCCCAGGAAACCTAAGTACAGCAGCAGACATCTGTAATATCAGCACCGAGGAGGCAGAGGCAGGAGGATCCCAGTAGCTTGCTGACAGGCAGTTTAACTATTGAGTCTGTAAACATAAGGTTCAGGGGGAGACATTGACTCAAAAATATGGTAAACAGCTATTGAGAAAAACACATGGCCATCAGCTTCTGGCCCCCATGATACGAGGGCATACAGATATAGCAAGTGTGCTTAACACACAATATCACATACACAGAAAAGAAAATGTAATTTCAAGTATCAACTAACAAATCTAAGTGCTTATTTGTGCCAAATCCTCCACCTGGATAGTTTCATTTAGTCCTCAGCTCAGCCTCATGAGATAGTTGTCCTTGTGGCCTCTATTTGATAGATGCAGAACTTGAGATACTAACAAACAAGAGGTAAATTGCTTAAAGACACAGTCACACATAGCCAGTCTGTGATAATGCTTAGAAATAACCCCAGTTATCCAGTTCCAACTTCAACTTTCTCCTATCTTCTCACTCACTGTCTAGGGCAGGCATCTCACAATCCCAAAGAGCCCCTTAGCAAATGTTTCTCAAAAGCAAGCATCCTTCCAAAAAAATCTGTGGCATTAAGAGATATTTGACCATGTTTTCTGTTTTATTTTTGCTTTTTGTCTTTTAATAAGAGAACTAGGACTAGCTTTAGAAAAGAGCAGTTTCTCCTGGAAAGATAAATATCACTCAAGACCTGCATTTGGCCCAGGCTGTATCTACTCACATTTGGAGATCTCTGTTGTGGGATGCATGACTGAATCATGGCTTCTTGTCTCTGCCACAGGGGTTGGAACCCGACTTCTGCTCTTTCAGGTTAAGCCCCAACCATCAACTGCAGAAACACAGAATTCCAAGTAAGACTTGAGATGGCCTAAGAAGCTCCTGCACCATTTATTTGGCTGTGACTGTGTAGTTCAGAAATGAAAGGGTCCTGGAGGTGGGTGAGCAGAACTGTTTCAGTGACTAATGCCTGTCCAGAAAGACTTTGCTAGGTCTTGGTGTCTGCCTCAAGCTAGAAAGGATGATTTGTGAATTGAGGAGTTTGTCTCAGTTATTTGGCTGCTAACCCTCGTTCAGATGTCATTAATTGCAGCAGGCCTCTGGCCACTCCACTCCCAAGCTTGAGTCAAAAAATGAACTGAGGAAGATGAGCCTAACTGGAGTGCAATGTTTTCAACCTGTGTGTTGCAACCCCTTTGGAGGTCAAATGAACCTTTCAGGGGGGTCACCCAAGGACAAAAAAAAAAACAAAAAAAAAAAACAGAGATTTACATTACAGCTCATAAAAGTAACAATATTACAATTATGAAGTAGCAACAAAAATAATTTTATGGTTGGAGGTCACCACAACATGAGGAACTGTGTTAAAGGGTCACAATACTGGGAGGGTTGAGAACCATTGCTCTAGAGAATGGGCAGGAGGGTGAGGCAACCCACAGACAGGCAGAGCAGAGACCTGAACATGGCCATGCCTTGGGGGAGCTCTGGTGCTTCCGCACTTGGAAAATACAGGTAAGAGGAGATGATTTCTCCTTAACAATTTCCAGGGAGATCAAACCATTCCAGGTGAAGAAACAAATGGCCTACAGGGAGACAGGAGTAGAAGATTCTGAGCCAAGTGTGGTGGGCAAAAAAAAAAAAAAAAATCTGTATGCTGTACCCCAGCATCCGTAAACCTGAGGAAGGAAATCAGGAGTTCTAAGCCTCCTATCTAAGGAGGCTTATTATTATTATTATTATTATTATTATTATTATTATCATCTATTCTAAGATGATAGATAGATAGATAGATAGATAGATAGATAGATAGATAGATAGATAGATGGGTAGAGGAATAGATAGATAGATAGATAGATAGATAGATAGATAGATAGATAGATAGATAGATGGGTAGAGGAATAGATAGATAGATGGATGAATAGATAGATGCAGCAGGAGTAGGAGGGCAGAGGAAGAAGGCAACAAGGGAAAGAAGTGAACCAAAGGCTCATGGTGATGGTTGAGGTAGAAACATCTAAAGCTAAAGATACTAAAGCTAAAGCCTTCCCCAATCTTGGAAGCATAGGAGGGTTGGAGGGTCATGCAAATATAAATGAGAAGAGAACACCAGTTTTCACAAGATGTGTAAACAAGTTTTGGACTTTTTTTTCCAACTCTATGTTACCCAGCTAATGTGAGACGAAGGAAATTTGAAGAGAAAAACACTCTGGAGGGAGATACTGCCTGGGCCTCTTCTGGACAGTAAGCGGCCAAGTGAACTACTGGACATTTTACCTCCACTCCACCCAATGTTTTTCTCTTCTACAACACATAATCTACAGCTCTGGGAGAGAGGTGATTTGAAAAAAGAAAGAAAACATTCTGAGAGATCAATCTTGCAATGCAAACTGTGGGGCAGTAGGCCGTTTAAAACTTAGAACAGCCATTTAGCCATTAATCTATCCTGCCTTAACACACACATACACACACACACACACACACACACACACACACACACACACACTATATATACATATACATATACATATACATATACATATACATATACATATACATATACATATACATATACATATACATATACATATACATAAATGAGAAGAGAACACCAGTTTATCTATCTATCTAACTACATATACATTTCATTTTCATTTGGTGCAACTCCAGCCAATGCTCTCATACTCTTCCTGTCCATAGATGCAACACTGGCTTCAGGGTCTCTGAGCCTAGATCTTGAATTACCTGGAGCCTTGCCCACATCCATCTGCCTTCCTTGGGCTTCTGCTCTCCAAGAAACCAACACAAGCTTATCTGCCTCCCCAACCCAGATGTGACCACCAGATCCAGTAGTCATGCTCCACATCTACCTCCCAGGCACCACTGGCTGCATCTCCATCTTATCCACAATGGTCACCTTAACTGATCTATACCACTGTTCTCTTGACTGTGCCTAGTTGTCATAGGACTTTGATAAAGTCATTCTGTTTGTAGGTCCCTGCTTGCCATCTGAGTTAGCACTTTTGCAGCTGCAGTTTGTGACTTTCCCGAGAGTCTGCAAAATAAACTAAAGCTCAGTTACACACACACACACACACACACACACACACAGGTGCACACATTCAAAAGAGGGCAGAGACTGAGACAGAGAGAGCTATTATAGACAGGTTCAGAAAAGACATGTATATGTATACACATATGCTTGTATATATGAGAAAGAAAGAGATAGAAAGACACAGAGGAGACAGGAGCATGAGAGGAAGGGAGGAAATTAGATGAGTAAGTGTTTGGGGTAAGATGAATTGGTTAGCTGTCAGATATAAGAAAATTAAGGCCATTAGCTATTTTCGATTTTTTTTTCCGTCATGTCAACAAGATTAGCAAGCCAAATGCTCCCGGAGCACGTTTAGTGGAGTTTCGAGTGCTCCATGAAACCTGCAAACCTCTGCTGAGAGAGATTGCCTGGAATTCTCTCCCGCCTGCCCTTTCAGTGAGTAATAATAACGCAGAATTAGAGAGCAGACAGATGCCGCGCGCACTGGTGCACAGTGCCTGGTGTTGTAGGATAATGAATGTATTTGCCACGGCTGTTTCTTAAAATGATAAAGTTAATTTTGCTGGGACCTCCTTTACTTTTTTAAAGCTGAACATCACAAATGACTTAAGCTGAAATCATCTCTCATTCTTTCATTCACAATGGCTTCAATATGACATTTAGAAAAACAAACAAAAAATTGTGTCATTCGGAGCGCTCAGAACTAGGCAGAGCCTGGAATGTTCAGGAAACATCTGGCTGTCCAGTGCTTATTACCGTCTTGTGGTCTTGCTCTGTGGATAGACAAACAGTATCGTTGTAGAGGTGGAATGTTATTATCTGTTGAAATCTTAGGTGGGGAAGTGGGAGTTTGCTGTTTTCTGGTCCAACCACCAACCATAACATGTGAATTAATAATATTCATAGCATCTGTCTTTAATAGTGAGTTGCATGGCCACTATGATCTAGTCCACACACTAAGTTCTTCTACTATATGACTGTAACGCCTCACAGAAACTCTGCAAGATCTTAGGTTCAGCACATGAAATTGCCATGTCTATAGATCAAACTGTGGTAATTTCATGAGCTTCAAATTCATTGTAGTTGTTCATTGGAAAAGAGACAGACTCAGCATTGTTAGGTAACTGACACATGGCCACTCAGCAAGTCAAGGACAAAGTCAATGTTTCATCACGGGCTCAAAGAAATTCTACCATTAGCTGACAGCTTGGGCCCATGAGTGTTACTCTGATCTCCCTTTACCCCCAAGGAAATCAAAGCTTGGAAAACCAAATGACTCAATTCTAGGCTACAAACCCAGGAAAAGCCAAGACAAAGTTCAAACCCCATGGCTAAGAAAACCCATGAAGTTCTTCCCATTTGCAAGGAAACCCCAACAATAGGAGACAGTCCCTGCAGAGCCACAATTGCAACTGAGCTGGAACTATTACTTTTCCTTTTGGCCACCAGTCGTTTGTGCTGTGCCATTTCCAGATTTCCCACTAGTGCTCCCTTCTAGCCCTGCCCACAGGATTATGCTGAGCAATTCTCTCACCTCGTTCAAAAAATGTTCAGTCAGAAAGTTCCATCTATTCCTGAAGCCCAGAAGCCTTGGCAGCCTGAAACAGTGGTATTTTAGTGGAGAATGCTTCGAGCACTTTCTTAATTTGGATTCAGAAGTACCATCCACCAGTAAACACTTGAGGCAAATAATTGAGTGAAGTCAAGTCAGAGTGCTGATGATGAGATGCAAAGTAGGCGAGGAAAGAAAAGACATCGACACGAATGTTCTCAAGTGGGTGGCCATCCAGCAACAGAGCTCAGTCCTGCTGTCGAGACCTCAGGAGCATGAGTATGCCTGGCCAAGTGAAGAAGCGGAGAAAACTTGCAACTTATTGGTTAAGGATGCTTTCCAGACAGGAAATGACAAGGGGGCCTCACTGATCTGTGCTTCATCGATTTGAGGCCTGACAAGTCCGAGAGCCAGAATAAGTCCTCAGCAGAGTTAGCAGGTGTCAGCATATATACCTACAGGAACACGATGGGTGAAGGGATGAATGCAGGTAGCAACTGGTCTGCACCAGCACCTGACCATTGTTTGACCTCAAGGCCTTAAGTCCATGGCATTGAACTCACAGGCACTTCTAACCTCAAGGAGATGCAGAGTGGACAGGGCATTGTGAAGCATGAATCTCAGTGCAACTCACTCAGCATTCCCCAAGATGGGTTCTCAACAAACCAGGACATCCAGAATTCTTTTCAACCTTCCCCCACAGGTGTGAGAATTCTCTGTGGTCTGTCTTCCCTCTGAGTATACAGCCATGTATACATGTATACATGTCTTCCTCGAGGACAACTTCATTCTGATGAAATGGATCTTTCCTTGGGGGCACTGAGAAAAGGCACCTTGAGAATTTCAGGATTCTATTGGTGATGGAATTTATTTCCCCTTTCCCCACCTTTAATGCGCCTCTAATTCTGACTTCATTGCAGAGCTGTGAAATCAAATTAGGAAATGGGAGGAGACGAGCAACCCCTTCAAGCACAATCAACTTCTGATGGCTTCCCCAAAGCGCTAATGAATCTGCATCGGCCTCCAGTAATGGAAGGGTTTCCCCACCCAGCGATTTGGGCTTCCCCCCCCCCTTTCGAAAGAGAAAAGAAGCTTGGAGCATAGGTCTGCCGGTATCTCCACAAGATGTTGGAAAGCCTTGGTTTGTTCCAGCTGAGTGGACAAAGCCTTGTGGGAGGGCAAGGAGGCTGATTACAGGGGACAGAGAACATGCCCATAGGCGGCAGCATCCAACCCTGAGAGTGGGCCTGCTCTCCACACACCACCAGGCTAGACATTGTGTGGGAACAAAGAGACAGAAAGCACAGTCCCTGACCTTGTATGGCTAGCAGGCTGTTTGTTCAGAGCATTGCTACTCCATGTGATTAAAAATAGTATCTACATTACAAAAGAGGCTGTTAGAAATGCAGAATTTCAGGCCTCTTGCCCAAGACCTGCTCAATCAGAACCTCCGTTTTTTGACACTATTCCCAGGGGAATTCTGCAGACTGTAACATTGAGATGCTCTGGTCCAAAGAAGAGTCCACGTCTGTTCATGTGGCATAAACAATCAGAACTTCAGGTTTGTCCCATCTCACCTCACCTCTCAGCATCCCCTCTTACCCCTTAGAGTCCTACATTTGTCTTATAGCTGTATCTTATCCTTTATCCATTCTATCACTATTTCCTTCAGTGGAAATGCCCAAATTATCCTATCTATCAAAAATTCTCTTCAGGTCACAGTCAGGTACCATCTCTTGAATTCTGGGCCAGGATCCCAGTCAGAGTGATTCCCTATTACTCATTTGCCCTGACTGACGTGATCACTGTTAGATGTTTGCATCTAGCATCACAGTGCAAAGAATGGCCTTAAAGCCTGATGATTCTGCATCCTATTCCTACCAGTTCGGATCCATGCCTATAGATTAAATGACTATGTTCAGTTTTTCATGTCTTCTCTCATCTAGACTCCCAGATCCACAGGCTTCTTTATGTGACCTTGTGTGTTCTCCCACTTGATTTATTGGTCTGCCTATTGATGTTGGCTTTTCCCATGGACTATAACAAGTATTTCATGCCTCCTTTAGACCTCAGTTTTCCCTTCTGTATCATAACAAATCAACATAGACCTCATCTCGTTGTGAGGATTCAAATGCAGTAATGTACATGAACTGAATTCACAGTAGGGCTAGTCGGCAAGTTATTTTAAGTAGTACTAATATGTCTTCCCACTAGTCTGGAGACATTTTATGGATAAGATCTTTGTCTTACCCATGTAGTTTTTATTCTCCCCAATGTCTGGGGGGGGGGGTCCTAGCGTATAATCATTCAATAAATGGAAATAAGCACAGAGACAGGAAGTTGTTCTTTTGTTTAGGCAGTTCTTGCCTTGTGGCTCTCTACTCAGCTTACAGTGACGAGCCCAAACTTATCACAACATAAATGAAAGCTCTGGGATTGAGGGTCTTTTGTTCAACGTAATGGTTATGGTAGGCCTTAGGGGTATTTTGTTGAATGTTGTGTGTAGTTAAGGAATCTAATAGTGTTTTGATTTGTTTCTCAATTAGAAATGCTACACTTAGAATT
This sequence comes from Mastomys natalensis, assembly GCA_021653895.1. NCBI lineage: Eukaryota > Metazoa > Chordata > Mammalia > Rodentia > Muridae > Mastomys > Mastomys natalensis. The sequence goes on along the minus strand of JAJTUV010003409.1, from coordinate 2,464 downwards.
TCGTGGGAAGGAAGCATTCCTCCTGCAGAGGAAGTTGTGAGGAATATGGAAAACACCTGACCCCTCTGCCTTCCAACTTCAAATGCATGCCTTAAGTGAATTCTTTATCCAGTGTGGAATTTAACCTCTGAAAAACTGACCATGGAGGTGGGAAGGAGTGATGATTGGGGCAGGACCTGGTGGCATCTGTCTCTTTAAGAAATAGAAAATGGAACCTAATTAGCATAGACTGGCTGCAATTAACATATAAGTCCCAGTTCTGGGAGTTGGAGGAAGGGAAAAGGATAGAGCTAAAACTTAATGGGGTTTTGTTAGACAAAATTAGCTTCCACAGAACAGCCATAAAAATATCTAAATTATGAGAGCCTCTTGCCATTTGCCATTAACACGAGGGGACATGCTAATATTTAGTGGCGCCATGTCCTGGAAATTAACTGCAGTGAAAGAAGCCCCAGAGGCATCCCTGTGAGCAATAAGGGCTTGTCCACTGTCTCCACTGTTACCAAACCACTTGACTAAATGTTTTACAGAAACTCAAGACCTACAAATCAGACAGGTCTCAGTGAAATGGTGTTTCCAGAAGTGTAGGGTGGCGCTTTCTTGGGGGATACATGGAAAGCTCAAGTTTCTTTGTGTCATTTTTTGAATTAAAGACTGCCTTCATCCCAAGAAGACATTTTGGATTGTAGACATTTGAAGGCGCCCTGAAATTTTTGTATATTGTCAAACCAACTGTTAGGAATTTCCTGTAAACTTAAGCAAGGGTTTCTTCACTCCTTTCCTTCTCTGGGTAAAAAGATTAAACCATGATCTCCTTCCTTCTGTTCCTAAAAGTGACCAATAGTCATCTAAACAGATGAGGAACTGGTCCACGGTCTTTGACCTCCTTGCCCCTTTTCTTAGCAGACAAAGTTGACTAGGCCCCTTGCTATGGTTTCCATGGTTTTCATCTGTGAGGCTTGTCCTTGCATCCTTCTCTCTTTTAGCAAGTTCCTCACTTCCATCCCATCTACAAACATTGCCCACAACTACAGGCCTCTGCATTACAGTCTTCTCTTTGAAATTAGTTGCTCATCATTTGATGATATCTACTGGCACTTATAGATGTCACTCACTTCTGAAATATTAAGTCTAGTCCTGTATGTCTAGCTCTCAGCAGAGTATCTACTATGGGAGTCACTACTTTCACTTCTACCCTCAAGTTCATTGTCTTTGCCTAAAATAGACAATAAAATATTGTATTGCTTGACATTCCTTCCCTACCTTTCATCTTCTTTTTATAGGGAACTAATCCTCTAGGCTGATAATCATCCCTCTCCTTCATCCTGGTTGAACCAGTGCCACAATAATGGATCCAGAAACTCATTCAGGATATCAAGAAATCACCCAAGAAAATGTACTGAGTAGAGAGGAAGCATCCTGGAAGAGAAGCATAAGCCAAAAGGCTCATAAAGCTTTGGTGCCGAGTTCTCCAACCTTCCAGATCCACTTTGCCTCGCCTTATCTCCTTTCTAAACTTAGGATTGGAGGATTTCTTTTGCATTCTTCAGGATCTACTGCTCTAACAATTGTTCCTGATGCCTTCAATTTTTGAATAAATCATTGCATTTGCCTGTCCTTCCAAGCTTTACTTATATCATTTTCTGAAAAGATTAACCATGACATATCTGTATCTCTGAGGTTAAGTTCCCCTACTCTATGCTTTCTCAGTTTTGATGTCTTAATGCTCTTACCTCAGAAAATACTCCTAAGATTTTAGCTTCTACCTTAGAGAACCTTTATCACCTCGAAACTGGGCTTATCTACTCTAAACTCCACCTGTCTAACCAGCAGTTCTTTCTCCCTATTTTATCAGAACATTGCTCAAAGTATGTTTGAGGATTGCTGATTGTCTTTTGCTCTTCCTAATGTTTAAGACTTCCATTTTTTAAAACTATCCTATGCATTTAAGTCTTGTTCAGATACACCTATTCCACATACAAACTTAACTATTTCCCTATATATCTGCCTGTCTCTAGTTGCATAACTAATCATCTAAACTTTTTTTGAACAAAAACAGTACCCATTTTGTGTATGTGGCTCCTAACTCTATGGGTTGGTTGGGCATTAATTCTGGTTTAAGCTAGCTTGACTGGTCTCTTTTGGGACTGATCAATCATCTGTAGTCAGCTGGTAAGTTGTCTGGATGGTTAAGAATGATTTCCTATGTATGCTAGGTAGCTGACAAGCTCCTGCCCTGTGTAGCTTGTTTAATAAGTGAATTGAAGCTCATTTGCATAAAGGTCTCCAGGTTCCACGTGTAGCCAGGACACAAATGTTAGGTAAGTCCTTCTCAAATCCCTAGATGTAGTTCATTCGTCAGTGATTCATTGGTCACTAACAGGAACTTACAAAAGAATCCATATTCGAGTGCTATGTGGAAATAGATCTTGTCTCTTGTGTGTGCATGCATAGATCTGTGGTA
>JAJTUV010003408.1:0-118878 GCA_021653895.1 Mastomys natalensis | reverse complement strand
TAAAGAAGGATGAATATATGATATTTATACCTGAAATGAAAATGCATAGTGAAATTCATTAGTACTGTAATTAATGTATGCTAATAGCCCTTTAAAATATCTTTCTTCTAACAGTAGAAAATGATAAGAATGACCCCATTCATGTATATGAAATAAGACTCACTGGCACTGTTAGGGAAAAATTAAATCAAGCTGTTTTAATAAATATTCCAGATTCTCATTTATGTCCCTCAATTCAAAACAAAAAATAATAAATATTCAGACATGAGGTTCAGATTAATGTTTCTGTACCTTATGGTTACAGGATGACTGCTGACATCCCATAGCAACCATTTCAGGTGCAAATATCAGAACTGGGCTGAGCAGTGATACTTCTTTCAGATTTGCTATATTCTGTCAAGTAGAATATTGATTTTTTTTTAGAACTATATTCTGCTTTTATTGACACACTGTGGTGTTACCTCTACTCCCACTAGATGTAATTGCACCATTTACATATCTTCTCGTTTGTTTTTTTTCTTCAAGTGTCTGTGTACATTCCCTCATCAGCTTAAAAAAATCAACTTTGGTGGTGGAATAATAGTCCTGTATATCTCCAAATGGTAATCTGTAGAGCCTTTGGGTATGTTACTTTGTATTGCAGGTGGGGTATTCTAAGGTTGATTTTCAAAATTAGCATGCATTAATTGTACAAACTAGCATATTTCATGATGACATTTTCTTAAGTGTACATTAAGTATATGTGTCTGGTCACCCTCTCATTTGTGTGTCCATGTGTGTCGTGTATACATGGGACACATGAGCATGTGTGTGTGAGCAGGCCAGAGGAGAATGCTGGTGACCTACTCTATCATTTTTGCCTCATTCCTTTCAGACATGGTCTTTCATTAAACTGGAGCCAGGATGGCAGCCAGGAAGCCCCAAGTGATCCCTCCTGCTTCTGCTCAGATTAAAGGCCCACCATGTGTAGCCACTGCTGGCTTTTTATGTGGTTGCTGGGGATTTGAACCCTAGTCCTCATGCTTCCACAGCAAGTGCTTTATCCAGCCACCCCCCCACTAAGCTCGGTTTCCATGTCTGTCTCCTCTTCCATCCCCATGGTCCTCTTCCTTCCCTCTTCAGACCCTCTTGTAATTTCATGTCTTTTTCTTTCTGTATTCCACAGATGAAAGAAATATATGGTACTTGTCTGTCTGAATCTGCCTTTTGTCCCCCAACATGATATTCTCTAGTTCCAGCTACTTTCCTGAAAATTATAGGATTTAGTTCTTTATGCTTAAATAAAACTCTTCTGTGTGTATTCATTTGTCCACTGTTGGGTACCTGGACTGAGTCCATGTCTTGGCTATTACTATGAGCACAGTAGCTGTCAATACAGCTTACTGACTCTGTGGTGTGCTGATTTAAAGTCTTCAAGGCACACACCTAGGAGCAGTACTGCTTCATCATATGGGATTTCTAACTTGAATTTTATTTTTTTAGGAGCATCCATACTGATTTCCACAGCTTCCACAATTGGGAGCTCTTGATTACTTTTAATCATCTAAGTGGACTCTATATACTTTTAGAGTTGTTTTTATTTATTTATTTATTGTGTGTATGCACATGCATGCAGGCGAGTGCATTTGTATATAAAGTGCATGCGCTTGTGCATGTGGAGGCCAGAAGACCACCCTCACATATGGTTTCTCATAAGCTGCCTAACTTTCTCCCCCCCCCCTCTTTCTCTCTCTCTCTCTGTTACAGGGTCTGTTGAAGCCCAGATTGTCTGGCCTAAACTCATGGTCCAGTAGGAAGGGACTTTGAACTTCTGATGCTCCTGCCTCCATCTCATGAGTACTAGGATTAGTAGTATGTGCCACCATGTCCAGTTTATATAACGCTGGGTGTGGAGCAAGGCTTTGTGCATGCTGGATAGGTACTCCACTAGCTGAACCATATCTTTTAGCCCCTACTTTATTTGGAGGCAGGGTCTCTGACTGGCCAGGAACTTGCTGAATCAGAAAGCCAGAGAATTGATTGACTTGTCTCTGCCTCCACAGTGCTTGGATTACAAGTAAACATAGTTGCTGTGAGCTCTTGTGTGCAACAACCCTGTCATGTCTGAAAAAAAAAGTGGTTTTCAGTAGTCTTTCCTGGATTCTGAGTCTTAGAATCTTTCTGCTTTCTCTTCTACAATAATTCCTGATTGTTTCAGGGAGACATGTGATACCCATGTCCCATTTAGGTATAAGCAAAAGAGTGTTGGTTTTTGTAAGTAAGAAATGTTTCTGAGTTCTATCTATCTATCTATCTATCTATCTATCTATCTATCTATCTATCTATCTATCGACCCAATCACCCATTTATATATTATCTATTTATTCATCATCTGTTTATCCATCTAACATCAGTCCATATATATATATATCTTTCATCTATCTATCTATCTATATCTATCTAGATAGATAGATATATCTATCTATCTATCTATTAGCTACATAATCATTTTTCTGTCTATCACCTCTCTCTGTCTTTCTCTCTCTTTTCTTCTCTCCCTTGTTTTCTCATTTCTAGGCTCTATTTCATTTCTTCCTTCTCTCTTCATCTTCCCATATTCCTCTCCCATTTTATCTTCTCTCCTCTTTTTCTCTTCCTCCTCACTGGAGTTTGACGAGTGTTAGTTTAAACCTTTCACTTAAATACAACTTTTATTAATGTGAAATACATTCCAGTTTGAACACTTCAATATGTTGCCCTGCTTGAAATAATGCCAATGTTTTCTTTCTTTCTGCATCCACTGTACAGGTCCTTAATAGCTTCCAGACAATGCTGTAATTCTTCTTAACTGAACTTAGCGGACTATGTTGTTGTGCACATTGGTTCCATCTATTTCCTCTCATCCTGTCTCTAGTACTTTCTGAGATATGAACTGAGTGAGCTGTTTTGTTTCACTCCACAAAGCCCAGCTGAGTGGAGATTGGAATGCTTCTATGCAAACACTCTTCAGGAGCAAAGCTATATGCAGCACTGCTCCACTGCCGCCTGCTTACCCAGCTGTCCTGGAGGAAGGCTTAACTCAGTCTTGGTTGTTTAATTGTTCTCCTTTGTAGCAGTGCTAGGCACCAAAGCTATTATCTTGTATATGCAAAGCAAGCAGTTCTGGCACAAGCTATGCCCCAGCCTTCAGTGTTTAATTTAAAGGACTTTGTCTTAGGAACATCAGGATAGACTGAGGAGAGGGGCACCCACAGGCACATACCTGACCAGTGTTAGTACAATAGCTGCTGTGCTGTGCATAAATAAAATGAAATTGTTTCTTAAACTTTGGCAGGATTTCTTTCTTTTCTGGTATGAATGTATGTGTGCATATTTGTGTGTTTGAGTGTGTGTGGATACATGTGTGTGCATGTATATGTATATGTATGGTGTGTGTGTGTGTATGTGTATGTGTATGTGTATATGTATATGATAGCAGCCAACATCAGGTATGGTTTCTCAGGCACCATCCACCTTGCTTTTTGAGATAGAGCCTCCCACTCCCCACTCCTCTTTCTGGAGGTCCTCCAGTAGGCAGTCTAGCTGGCTAGAAAGTCTAAGATGCCCTCTTGTCTCCACCTAGGGACATGCACGCTGGGATTACAGGCATACATTGACATGTCTGGCATTTGAAAATGTTGGTGCTGGAGATGGAACTCATGTCTCTGTACATGAAAGGCAAGTACTTGATTAACTGAGTTAGCCTTACCAGGATTCCTGAATGATTGTAAGAAGTGGCTTATGCTATGGCAATGTTCTATGTAAGGCTGCATTCAGCAGGGACATTGTATGTGCCCACTGGTGCCTCTTGCTTCATTTCTAGGAACTGCCAGCTGTTGTGAACAAGGTAATGGTGGTTGTTGATGACTTTTGGAAGTATATTCTAGACTGTGACCTCTCATACAACTTTATTATGTTCATATTTCATTATGGAGTGATTCAGTGGGAATCTGGGCTCTGGGACAACTGAGATATGACTTCCATTTGGGATTTTAATGAGCTTACATAGGATTTATGAGCCTACACTAAAAAGTTCATCCATAAACTATGTGTAGTTGAACTTTGCAAGAGGCCACATGGAGCTGGCTGTATCCTCTGCCACACTGACATACATCCTCTATGGTGGTTTTCATTATACTGTTAGGAACTGTTAATAAAAGAGCAAAACCAGTGCTAAAGAGGCCCTGCAGACCATGACAGACCCCACACTTGCAAGCAAATGACATGACTGTGGCAGTTTCAAGCTTACTTTGAATCAAGTAAAATAATATGCAAAGCTTCTTCGAGGCTGGAATGAGATTGTGATTCCAGGAGTAAGTTTATGACTGTCTATCACATGGATCTACTCCACCCTCCCACCCTGTCCATTCTATTACACTGGGGATTAGATTATATCTATCCCCCAGTGTGTATGTCAGTGTCCTGACTCCACTTTATTGGAAGTAGTTTTCCCAGAGATAATCAAGTTAAATGGAGTCATTTATGTGGGTCTTTATTCAATGTGAATGATGCCCTTATAAAAAGAGGAAAGAGAGAGAGAGAGAAAGAGAGAGAGAGAGAGGAGAGAGAGAGAGAGAGAGAGAGAGAGAGAGATGGGGAGAGAGATATACAATACGCAGAGGGTATATAGGGTCTCATAGAATACAGGGGAGATTTTGAACCTAGAGCCAGAACTTTTACATGTAGCCCTGTAGACTGACTAGCTCCAAGGTCTGAAAATTTAGCTCAGTAATAAAAATACTTGCCTACCACAGGCAGTGCTCTAGATTCCCATGCCCAGCTCTGAGAGAAAAGACTGAAAGAAGCCCAAAAGAAAAAAGAAGGGAACAAGTCTAGTCTTTAGAAGAGTGAGATGAGAAACAACCAATGTATGGTCCTGTTCTACAACAGCCATTATAGACCAATACAGTGTGGATTAGCCCATTTTGTGAATAGTTGGTTTTAGTATGAAATGTATTACTATTGAATAGAATGAAATGGGTTGCCATTGTTGTGATGAAACACCATGATGAAAAGCAAGTTGGGGAGAAAAGGATTTATTTGGCTTACACTTCTATATCATTGCTCATTATTGAAGGGAGTCAGGACAGGAACTCAGACAAGGCAGGCATCTGGAGGCAGAAGCTGGTGCAGAGGCTATGGAGTAGTGCTGCTTACTGGCTCATTTTTCATAGCCTGCTCAGTCTGCTTCCCTATAGAACCCAGTACCACCAGCTCAGGGATGGCACCACCCATAGTGGTCTGGTCCATCTCCCATTGGTCATTATTAAGAAAATGCTCTACAGGATTACCTACAGCCAATCTTGTGGAGACATTTTACAATTATTCTTCTCTCTTCTCAGGTGACTTTAGTTTGTGTCAAGTTGACATAGAACTGTCCAATTAGAGTGCTCTATGCCATTTTCTCCCCTGAGTGGTGATATACATTTAGATAGCTAAATAGTGACTGTGTTGGATAGCAGATAGACAGATAAAGGCTAAGTGTATTGTTTCTGTATCTCTGCATAGCAAATTATACCCAAACTTAGCAATACAAAACACAATCCACTTAGTTTATAGTGATTAACATTTGTTAAACATATATTTGTTATCTCCTCATTTCTGTAGGCCTGGCCAGCTCATCTATGTCTCTGGCCCTGTGCCTTGCAGTCTGCAGTCAAGCATTCACTTGCAGAATCTGCAGGCCTAACTGAAGGAAGCTATACTTCTCAGCTTGTTTATGTGACTTATGGCAAAATCATGTTCCCTTTGCCTCCCTTCTGCTTTTCTGTTCTAAATCAACAGCTAAGCTACCATTTCTTCAAAGCCTTTCCAATTGTTTCTTTTTTTTTCCTTTAAAAAAAAAAGATTTTCAAATTTCACTGTGACTTACAGTGTGCATTGTTATATAGTAATTTTCCCAGGGATTCCTTCGAACCCTTGAATTTGTTAGATCACTGTCTTTCACATGTTCTGAACATAAAACTTCTCTTTTCAAATATATTTCTTCTGAAAAATTTTCTTTCTCACTTTTTTGAGGACTATGAAAATCCAGTTAGTCAATATAGTTGACCTTGTCTTTGTGTGTGCGTGCATGCGCACATGCCTGTACATGTGTGTGCATGCATGTATGCGTGTGTATGCGAGTGTGCACGTTTGTGCAGTGGTGTGCACATGTACATTGTGGTCAGAAGTAGATGTTGAGTTTGTTTTCAGTCTCCACTTTATTTTTTTGAAACTGAGTTTCTTTAAATCTGAATGTCATGGATTTGGCTAGATTGCCTGGCCAGTGAGTCCAAATTATCCCCAATCTCTGCTTCCTCAGCTCTGAGATTACAGACATGTGCTACTGTACCTAGCTTTTTATATTGGTACTGAGGATCTGAACTTAGGTCTTCCCAATACTTTGGCAAGAGCATTACATTACTGGCTGAGCCTTTGTCCATCCCCTAGTCAGCCTTATCTACCTTCTGTGACCTTCCCTGTCCCTGTGTCTGTTATTCTATTTCTTTGATGCTGTGCTATACTGCAAGCAACATAAGCCCTACTTTTGTGTTAACTAATTCTCTCTTCAGTTGTATTGTAATCTATATTAAATAAACTCATCTGCTGCATTTCACTTTGAGATTATTTTATTTTCCACTTATTTCTGGTTTATTTCAACCCTAGAAGGTTAATTTTTATAGTATATTATTACATTTTATGAATTTTAAAATAAGATTGTTTTACATTCAGAGTCTGTTAATTTCAATATGTGAAAGTTTGCAGGTCTGGTGTTTCTGTCTCTTACTGATTTCCTTGTATGCTTACTGATTTGCTTTTGCTGGCGAAATATGCTTTTTCTGGAAAAGTATTTTGAGTCTCTAAGACTTGAGGGGGTGTGCATTCCACAGAGAGGACTGAGCCTTGCTCTGCCAGACACCAGATGGTATTACTGCACAAAATGCGTATAGCCTTTCTGTAATAAGTATGGAAATTGAGAGTGACATTTGAAAATTTTTGTAGTAAATTGGCTTTGCCATAGCACCAATGTGCAATGTTTGTCTTTTTTTTCCATACAAATTTTTTTTAGGAATTCATTTTTATTGTGTTTTACCAAAGTTTGAGAGTTTCTGTGGATTGAAAATGAAACAGACAGCCCCAGCTCCTCTGCACAGGTAATTTTAGATGCATCGCTTTTAAGCTAAATTGATAGTTTAACATATTTTAGGATTCCCAAATGCTTTGAATTTGGAGTATAAATACATTTGTGTAACACTTTATATTACAACTTCTCAGTATATATTCTTTCATTATTTTTGCTTTCTTAAACTTTGTGTATAAGTGTAGTATATTTGTGTATGGTGTATGTCTCTCTCTCTCTCTCTCTCTCTCTCTCTCTCTCTCTCTCTCTGTGTGTGTGTGTGTGTGTGAAAATCATAGGAGGCTATTAGGTATCCTGCTTGATCACTCTCCACCTTTGCTCCCTTGAGACAAGCTCTCTAACTGAACCTGAAGCTCACTCTTTTTTCTGGCTAGACTTACAGCCAGTAACCCTGTATCCACCTCCTACAGTGTTTGGATTATAGATGTCCTGCTATTTTTAGGACTCAAACTTGGGCCCTGATGCTTGTGCAGAAGCTCTCTTGCCTGTTGAGCTAGGCCTCCAGCCCCTGTACTGATTTCTAAATGCATCTGAAAGTGTTGCAGTAATTCCTCATAGCACATGAGTTTGTTTTGCCTGAAAATTACTCTGACAGTGTTCCTTGTTTACTCCTTATAGCATCTAGGTGGAAAGGTCTTTTATTAGATTTTTCCACCTTGGATGAACTCTAGACCTGTTCACTTCCTTCCTGTACCCTGTCATGAGCCATCAACTAAAATTTACCAAATTGACCAAATACCATCAGAGAAAAATGTCTTTGGTGTCCTTCTTGATTCTCAGCTTCTTTTTTAATTTGACTAGATAAATTCACATTGTTTTGAAGCCTTTTGATCTTAAAATGTGCATGTTTGTCTGTATTTATTTTTTTAAATAAATGACATAGGGCTTGGTGAGGATAGTAAAGAACACATCCAGGCACACAGATAAGAACAGCAGAATGTGACCCCCCAACTTGCCTTCTATGTCTCATATTTTATGGTCTTCCTATTGCCCTCAACTTCTCTTTCTGCTTTTTCCTAAAAGGGTAACAAGTTGTAGATGAATACTGCTCATCTTACAAGGAATTCAGAAGCAGAAAGATTACAAAATAATGTCAAAGAAGCAATGTACCCAGCTTCTATAATTTTTTTATTTAATGTTTTTCATATAATATGTTTTGATCATGTTTCTCTTCCCCAACTCCTCTCAGATTCTTGATACCTCCCTAACTACCTAACTTCATGTTCTTTCTCTCTTTGAAATAACACAAACAAACAAACACTCCCCAAACAAAACTGACAAAATAACCAATAAAAGAAATAATGGTCAAATGAAACAAAGGGTTCAATTCATGTTGGCCAACTATATCTGAGCATATGGTGTAGCTGTTATCCCCAGTGACATGCTATTGGAGAAGAGTTTTCCTTTGTCAGCATATAATGATTGTGGATACATTCTGGTTAGGAATGGACTAGTGATCATTTCCCATCTCAGTGCTGGGATCCCATCTGGTTTTGAACATGTGCAGGTCCTATATATGTTAATACAGTTTCTATGAATTCATATGTACATCAGTCTGGCCGTGAATGGAAGACAAAGTTTTCTTGGAGTTATCTATTACCATCAGCTCTTACAATCTTTTCCTCTTCTGCTTAGATCCCTGAGCCTTGAAAGGAGGGGCTTGAGGGGAAAGGTTGATAAAGACATCTCATTTAGGATTCCCATGCTCCAAAGTCTCTCACTTTCTGCACATTGTCCAGTTGTGGTTTCTGTGTTAATTCCCATCTATTGCAACAAGAAGTTTCTCTGATCAGAGTGGAAGAAAAAAAATTGATCTACAGGTTTAGCTATATGTCATTTCAAGCTATCTTATTGCAGTGTTCCTTTAGCAGAATAATAGAATTATTTCTTATATGTACATATTTGAAGAAGTTTCTACTGTAGTAGGTTTCCATATGATCTTGTCAAATGCCCTTAATTTTAGCAGTCCCTCCTTATATTCCTTCATTACAACATTCTTTACTCCCTCCTCCATTTGATCCTCCTATTCTAGTTTCTTTTCGTCTTTCCATAACTCTATATCCTATTTACCCTTCCTTGGGAGATCTTTCCTTCTAATAATCTCTTAGTCTATACCCAATGTCTTATAGTTCTACAGATTATGAAGGGTTAAGAGCTAATATACATAATAAGAGAATACATACAATATTTTTCATTTGTGTCTGGGTTACCCCACTCATGATGACTTTTCTAGCACATCCCATTACCTATGAATTTCATGGTTCATTTTTAACAGTTGCATAATATTCCATTGTGTAAATGCTCCACATTTTCAATATCACACATCACTTGATGACCATCTAGGCTGTTTCAGATTAATGACAATTATGAATACAGGACCAATGAATGTGGTTGTGAAAGTGTCTAAGTGGTAGGATGTAGAATATATATAATATGTATTTGGATATATGTATATATACTCATATATCTCTATCTATCTATCTATCTATCTATCTATCTATCTATCTATCTATCTATGAGTGGTATAGCTGGATATTGAGGTAGAGCCATTCCCAGGTTGAGGAGGAACCTGCACCTGATTTCAATAGGTCCAGACATGTTTGCAGTCCCATTATCAGTAAGTGTTTCCCATTCACCACATCCTTGCTGCATGTCCTGTCATTTGTTTTATTGGTCTTGGCCGTTCTGGCTGGGGTAAGATAAAGTCTCAAAGTAGTTTTAATTTTGCATTTTCCTCATGGCAAAGAGTGTTGAAATTTTCTTTCAAGTTTCTCAGTCATTTACATTTCAATTTTTGAGAACTCTGTATAATTCTGTACTTCATTTGTAGTGGGGTATTTGTAGATACTCAGATGAAATATAATTTTTTCTAAATCCCCCAATTTTTAAAATTGCACACATTTAGTGTGTACAATATAATTTGGTTACACTTGGTCAAATGATTACTGTAGCCCATGAAATTGGCATGTCCATTAGGAAACTGAGTTACTTTTGCTCATGGTAAGGGCATCTAACTGGTTTCCAGAGGGAAAGGAGGAAAGACATGGGATGTGCATTAAAGGAGACAAAGTTGAGAAGGAGAGATGGCTTAGTGGTAAGAACACATACTGTGTGATCCTGAAAGCCTGAGTTCCTTTTACACTTGAATTAATGTAAAAAGTTGCCTTTGTCTGCACATGCCTGTAGTCCCAGCACTGTGGCAGCTTTGACTCCTGTCCAAAGACAGGATGATTGCTAGAGCTTGTTGGCTGTCAGAATATCTCTAGGCTTAGTAAAAGACATTGTCTCAATGGAATTGAGCTGAAGATTGTTACAGCAGGACACCTGATGTCCTCCTCTAGCCTCTAATGGCATGAGGGTGCAGACACTCCTTTCCATATGTGCCAGGTATGTGCCATACCTCCTTGCACAAATAATAAATTGCTAAGCATATACACAAAAAATAAATAGGGCAATTTGAGGATAATGTATTATTGTTTATGAGAGTTAGATATTGAATTATTAATATGTTGATGTATTAGAATAGTAAGTATACACACTCTGAGCTAATCCTCTCACCTTTTGAAACAAATCACAGTAAGTAATAATGCTACTAATACATACTGAGCTTGTGAATGCTAACATGAAGGTGCAACAAAAGTAAACACCTTTCGATATAGGTGTTGTTGCATAAATTCAAGGGTGTCAGTGATTGTGGTATGGCACATAGACATTCAAAACCAACTATTTGAGTATGTCAGTAAGGGTACAGAAAGTTCTATGTGTGTTGTGGAAAGTGAAAGACAAAGTAGAAACAGGTTTAATAATGTTTTTGCTTTTATGAAGCAAGAACACAATTCTGTGTGTTCATTGATGATCAATGAATATGTTATTAAAATATGAACAGGTGCATTCTAAATTCTTCACATGAGTGATCTGGTGGTCAGTCTGTGGAAGTTGAATGGGGAATAAAGAGGAACAACCTTGATGGATGGTAGAAGAAAAACCAGTAAAACACACACACAACACACACACACCACACACACACCACACACACACACACAAGAGAGAGAGAGAGAGAGAGAGATATCTTGGTTGTCAACTTGATATGCACCAAAAAAAGAAACTTTAGTTGAAGCGTTTCCTCTACTCTATTGATATGTAGGCCTGTCTCTGAGACATTATTTGACTGCTAATTCATGTGGTAGGGCCCAGCCTACAGTGGGCAGTATCATCCCTAGGCACCTGCATCTTGCCTATGTAAGAAAGGTAGCTGAATCTGAGCTGAGAGCAAGCCAGTAGTAGTATTCCTCCATGGAGACATTCTACACACAGACTCTTTACTCTGTTTTTCAGGAAACAGTTCTTTCTTTGTTCACTTGTTTTCGTTTCTTTGTTCATTTCACTTCAAGACAACTCAAGGTTGTCTTTATTCCAAGAAAATCTGAGGAAGTTGGAGACTGGGATTCTGTAGTGTTGGCATTGTGTAAGCACAGCATTTAAACAAAGGCATCTAGTACACAGTTGACACTTGCTGTATGAATCAGGGCCTAAAGGAGCCTGCCAATCTACCATGAATTCTCAAATCTATTTTGCTCATTATGACTATAATTCTTATAAAAGAAATTAAAGTCGTGAAGAATTACTGTGTATTTGAAGTTTTCTCTGCTGTCATCCAGTAAGAAGAAAGGATTGTGAGGATGAAAGAAGCTAGATAAAGTTACAGAGGAAGATTCCAGATGATCATCTCTACTAGTTCAGCTGGAATGCCATAGGAGATGCTTTCTTTTCCTTTCTTCTCAAAACCCAGAGCCAAGCATGTCAGTACTTTTTGCCAACTTAAATAACTGCTTTCATGTCATTTTATCTTAAAGTCAATTTAATTCATATGCATGCATAATTTTATATAATAACCAGATGTGATCCTTTGGCATATCATATATCATATAACTGTTTTAGGGGCCATTTTTGTGTGTATATGTGCTTGTGTGTGTGTTCATATATGTGCCTGGGTGCATGTGCATCTTTACCTGTGTGTAAATGATGTGTGTATATCTGCATCTGTACCTGTGTGTGCATGTATGTGTAGGTACATGCATATGTGCTATGTGTTCGTGTGTACAGTACATGTGCCTATTGCCTGTGTTTATATGTGCATTTGTACCTGTGTGTGTACATATATTCATCTCTCTTCCATAGTTTACTTGCTTTAGGTGTCATAAGGAACATAATAAAGAGTAACTTGAAGAGAAAAATTGTTCATTTGCCTTCTAGTTTATAGTCATCATCAAGGTAAGTCAAGGTAGGAACTGAAACAGAGAACACAGAGGAATGCTGCTCACTAGCCATTTCCTCTGATTTCCTCCGTTTACATTTCTTTCAAACCTTTTGTTATTTTTTATTTCTTTGTGTGTGTACAGTGTTTTGCTTATATGTATGTCTTTGCACTATATGTATACAAGTGTTCTTGGGGCCATAAAAGGACATCAGATCCCCGGGACTGGAACTGGAGATAGTTGTGAGGTATCATGTGAGTGCTAGCAATCAAAGTTGGGTCCTCTGGAGAAGCATCCACCTTTAAGTGTTGAGCCACTTTCTCAGGCCCTTCAGCTGCATATCTTATACAGCTCAGCCCAAGCAATATTCCATGCTAGCTCATTAAATTTTATTTATCTGTATGCCTGCTTGTCTGTATGTGCACCACATGCATGCCTAGTGCCTAGGGAAGTCAGAGGAGGTTGTTGGATACCTGGAACGGGAGTGATTGGTGGCTGTGTGTCACCCAGTGTGGTTTCTGGGAACCAAACCCAAGTTCTCTGCAAGAACATCAAGCACACTTAACTATGGAGCCAACACTCCACCCTACCCATTTCATCATTTTTTTTTATGATAACAAGATAAATGTTGAGAGTTCTTTTCCTGGAGATATTAACTACAGAAATAACCACTAGCCTTTTGAACACATCTGCATCATGGAAGGTCACATTGTCTCTAATTAACTAACAATGACCTTTTCTTGTTATGCCTCATGAATGAGTCATTTGGACATTTCAGACTCTCTTTGGAGGGCCAAATGTTTCATAATGTGCAGTATGGGTTTTCTCCTGAAAGACAAACAGAAAAACAGCTAATTTGGTGATTAAAAAAAATCCCGTGTTTGCGGTAGGGAAGGAATAAAGTTGAATATTTAGTAATCTCCTTCCACAGCAGTGGAGTTCCCCAGTTGGGACTCATGCTTCATTTTCCCCCAAGTTCCCATTCTGCTTCTATTACTGTAAAGACAAAGCAGAGATTGCTGGGGCTTTTGAGGGTTTCAAAACCTGAGGAAGAATATTATACATATCCTGCAAATTTGGACATTGCTACACTTGTTTAATCATCCAGACAGAAATAAATCTTGGGAAAGTGTTTGTACAATATTTGGAACAACAATGTTCTCCCCTAAAACACCAAGAACAAAATTCCCATTAAAAAATAATATCACAATGGTTTTTCCATGTCTTAAAAAAATCCCTTAAGGTGTAAGTAAGGTGTGTGTGTGTGTGTGTGTGTGTGTGTGTGTGTGATCCAGAGGATTGGAAGTACTTTAAGAAACTAAAATCACAGCTGGGTTTGGTGGCATAAGCCTACAATGCCCTGAATCAAAAGAAAAAGGAAAGAAAGAAACTAATATTTAAGTATCTCAAGATTGTATTTTACAACCTCAATAAGTGATTTTTTAAATTTTAGTTTAGTTCTTTGTAGCATGTACCTTTCAAATGTTTATAATTTATTGTGTATGTACACATGGGCATGGTATTGTGTGCATGGGGAGGTCAGAGGATAACTTCCAAGAGCTAGTTTTCTCCTTCCACTGTGTGGATCTAGGGAATGAAACTCAAGTCCTGAAGCTTAATAAGAAGTACTCTTACCCACTGATCTATCTTGCTAGCCCACAGCCCACCATATGATCTTTTTCTTTTCTTTTAGAGTTTTGAGTTTCCTTTCCATTTCTTTCTTTCAAACCCTTCTATATGCCTTTCCCTTTTTAAATTCGTAGCTTCTTTTTTCATTAATTGTTACTGACTACAAATATGTGTATAGGTATAGGTATATATTATGATAGCTAGTTCTCTTTTTAAAGGACTTAGCAGAGATTTATTATTCTAGGATGACTATAAGAACATAGTAATTTTATAGTCATCAGAGTATGTACCAAACAACAACAAAAATAAAATAGAAAAAATGAAATTTAGCTAACTTGTAAGTCCCATCATCATTACCACAAACCTAGCTATCATAATACTGGTTTTTGGTGGTGGGTGATGGGTTAGGAGAGTTGGGCTAAGGTATATCTGTAGGTCAGAATCAGAGGTCTCTTATCTGTGAGGATACTGGTTGTTTCATATCCACAGGAAATAATTATGCTAAGTTTTTTTGAAAATTAGAATTCAGCAAACAAGACAAGATATTGCTTCATAGTTTGGCCACAAAAGACTATAATTATCTGAAGCTTCTCCTTTGCTGCCTTTGAAGAAGCAGACTTATATTACTGAGATTTATATTTATGACAAAGGACTCAAGAGCTATCAAGGTGCCCGGGCCACAGATCAAGAACTCTGAGGAACTGAATCCTAATCATCAAGTGTGTGAACAAATCCTCCCACACAGTATACCGTCTCACAAAGCTTTCAAAGTGACAACAGCTCTAGAAAAGTCTCTGAACCAGAAATAAAATCAAACTTGCCTGGACTCCTGACCTACAGAATATTTGACAGTATAGTTTATGTGTTGCTTTACATAACTAAGTCTCTTATCATTTATTACATGGCAAAGAGTAGCTAATATAGCCCTTGCTGTTTTTCTCTTCTCCTCCTCCTCCTCCTCTTGTCATGCCTATTGCGATGTATACTTATAGTAATTTCTCTTTCATGCTTCACTTTTCTTTATAGCATTTACCACTGCCTAACATTCTATATATTTGAGTTTTAGATTGTTTATACCCACTTATCTCCAATCAAAATGTAAACTATTAAAGTTTGTGTTTTTCTTTTACCAATGAGCTCATGATTACATAATATATTACACTTGGTAATGTGTTTACTGAATGAGTCATCATTTATTTAATAATAGGACAGTTAAACCACATTCTTTCTAGTTAAAATCTTTTAGTGTAATATGAACCTATTTTTGATGTGTGTATGCATGATCATGTGTGTGCCTATGCCTATGAATGTCAGAGAGAATGTTATTGGGTGTCATTCTTCAGGAATCAGTCATCTCATTTTGTTTCTCTGAGATATTCTCATTGAGACCTGGGTTTCCTAGAGAACACCAGGCTTATTGACCAGTAAGCTCCAGGAATCTACCTGTCCCTGTTTCTCCATCCCTGGTGTTATAAGTATGTACTACCATGCCTGACCTTATTTACCTGGGTTCTGGGAATTGAACTCAGGCCCTCTTTCTAACATGGCATGCACTTTCCCTATGGTGATATCTCCCAAGCCATATAAAAATGAAATTTTCTTTATTTTTATTTATTTTAAATAATACCATGTTGTATAAATTCATATATATTTCTTGTTTCTATAATAATATACATCAGGAAGATAGCTATTTTTAAAATGTATTTATTTATTCTTCTCTTATATATTACATCCTGACTGCAGTTTTCTCTCCCTCCTTTTCTCCTAGTCTCCCCTCCACCTCCCTCTTCCCCAGATCCATTCCTCCTCTGTTTTCCTTCAGAAAAGAGCAGGCCTCCCTGGGATATCAACCAAACATAGCATACCAAGATGCAATAAGATTAGGCACAAACCCTCACATCAAGGCTGGGCAAGGCAACCCAGCAGGAGGAAAAGGGTCTCAAAAGCAGACAAAAGAGTCAGAGACATCCCCATTCTCACTGTCAGGAGTTCCACAAGAATACCAAGCTATATAACTGCACTATATATGTACAGAGGATCTATGTCAAACCCTGCAGGCTCCTTGACTGTTGGTTCAATCAATTGTGAGCTCCTATAAGTGCTGGTTAGTTGATTCTGTTTGTGTGTTCTTGTGTCCTTGACTTCTCTGGCTCCTACAATCCTTTCTTCCATTATTCCCCAACCTTTGCCTAACATTTGGCTATGGGTCTGCATCTGCTACCATCAGTGGCTGAATGAAGCCTCTGATGATTATGCTAGGCTCTGGTCTAAGGGTTTGGCACAGTAGGAAGAGAGCTATTTTAAGCTGCACAATTATTCAACATACCTACCATTGAATCTTGGCTTTAATTGTATATCAATATCCTTATAGTATTTTAAAAATGTAGTGTAACATAAATTTATCTACATTTACATAATAGTACACACATATGTTACTCATATTTCATATAAATTGGATGTGGGTAAAAGCTATTTAATTTTGCAACTGAGACCACAACACAGACAGGTATTCAAGAATGTAATCTGTGTTCCTGTCTCTCAGTGCTCTGCTTCATGTAATTTTTGTCTATTTTAGGGGGATAGCTGTGCTCATCTATGACTTCTAATAGAAGTGGAATTTTTCCCTGTGAAAGGCAGGCTATGTTTCTTTGGTATTTTAATGGCTGCTATTTCTACTATGAAAATAGATGAAAATGCAGGTTGGGAACATGGGTGTGTCCTGACAGAGCCTGAGTAACAGAGTACAAAGACAGCTAGGATTTGGCACTGTGACATGGTGTGGGCAATATCTTTAGCAGTTCACATTCAGACATTTTCTAGTTGGTAAATGGTCAATCCCATGAACAACATGGGTAGAGCTAAGAGGGAACAGAATTACTGGGAAGTTGGACAACATAGGGACAGAATGCATGCTTTATTACATCCATCCTGTCATCATCCTTTTGATGTGGTACCATTTTACTCATTTAAAATATGCTTTGAACACTTTTGCATTCTTTGCATGCATGAGTTAAATTTTTCTTTTTACTTTTACTTCCCTAACTGTACTTGATTTCAGGATCTTTTCAGGATCAGATCTTCTGTCCATTCTGTAAATTAGGGATTGGCAGTAAAGAGATAACTCAATGGGCCTTATTTTGGTGAGGGCAACTATAGATCAGATATCACAAATGTGTGTGGCCATGCTGTGATAAAAAATTATTGACAAATACAGGCTGTAGACTGGATTTGGGTCATGGGTCATGGTTGAAGATGCTTTCTTAACCTGGCTATGCTCCAATCCTGCATCCCCAGTGGAAAGAATCTAATAATAGAGTCTTAGAGCTATTTTGTTTTGTTTATGATGATTGACCTGAGATATACATGAGAAAGTGTAAAATATAGGCACTTCAATGTTCAAATTGTGCAGCTTCTGACAAATAATACTCAGTGTACATACATCAATAACAGCATGTCTACCATAGCATTCAAATTCCTTCCTGGTGAATGAATTGCCTAGGCAATCAAAGGGAACATGTTCAAAACTGACTGGACAGTCCTCCAAATAACAAAATTCTAGGTTAATGAGAAAACAAAATACAAATGACTGGTATTTGAAAGGTGAAGCCTTCTAATTTTTAATCTCCTGTCATAGATTAGGGATACTTTTTGTAATGTCATTGATCCAAACCATTTGAGATAGCCTGAGTATATTCCTCCATACTGAAATATTTACTTATTAGGTGTCATGTCCAGGGTTTTGATTAGATTTTGATTTTGCCCTGGAATATACCTAGTCAGTTTTTGCCCATTTCCTGAAGGCTGCTTTTCTTATTCCTGTGTGTAGTTCATTTGAATTTACTCTAGACATTTTATGACCATCAACTGTCAGTTCTTTTTTTCAAACCTATAATCTAGAATTGTTACAGAGAGTAAGCTGAAAATTCCCAGCAATTAGGAGAACCTTGTTTATTGATTCTCATCTACATTTGTACTGTTTTCATTAGGAGAACATATTAGAGCTTCTCTCAAAATCTCAGCAGCCCTCTTTTTTTCTGCATATCGCTCTGCATCTCTCTCTCTTCCTAGAGAGAGAGAGAGAGAGAGAGAGAGAGAGAGGAGAGAGAGAGAGAGAGATTGAGATATGTACATAAATACAAGTGAAAGGTAAGATACACTGCATTGCTTGGTAGGTGAGGAAAATTCTTGCATTCACTGGAGTAGTCAATGGATTCATTATATTAAAGATTACATTGAAATAAACTTTGAGCTTCTCACAGGTGTAGCAAAAAGCATGTGGTAGAAGAGCATAAACATTAATTTATGAAAATGTTTATTTCTCATTAATGTTTACTAGCAATCAGGAATCTGTTTTTACTTCTTGACATGGGAAATGCTGTAGAACTCATGCTGATATCTAGCATATGAGACTCTTACCTCATCTCCTAAGTGCTGGGACATCAGCCATGTACTCCCACACCTGGCTCAATACGTGTTGTTTTAAACAGGCTGTGACTAATGACAGTAGCATTTTTTAACTTTTAAACTTAGATTTCTAATTTGAACTGGATTTTAATACAGTAGCCAAGCCTCCACCCAAGACAGATGGAAAGGGTTTCTTAATGGAATATCCTTCAGCCACAAAGGGCTTAATGGTAATTTTGAGATCTACAAACTTCTGGGAACACCTGTGAAGGATTATTTAGATTGGGTTAACTGAGGCAGGAATACCAACCTTAATTGTGGATGGGTGGCTACTGGACCGAATAAAAACTAAGGGAACAGCTGCACACCAGCATTCATATCTCTGCTTTCTGATTGGGTGTGCAATGTGACCAGCTGCTTCAATCTCTGTGCCCAGGATTACTCTAACCATGATGGACTGTACCTTCAAACTGTAAGCTAAGCTGTACACTTCCTTATGTTACTTTTATCAGGTATTTTGTCACAACACAACACCCATGATTAGTACAAAAGGACAGTAAACTTTTCAGAAGGCACAGGACAGCGGTTCTTCTACCACATATGGCATTCATTGCTTTGACGTCAGCAGACAACTGTTGGAGAAAATGAGTTCAATTCTCAGAATGTAAATTTTGCCCTTTGTGCAACAACAAGATTTGTTGCTTTTGGACTCAGTTCTTTTCTATGTTCTCATCATCTATAATTCTATATCAGTGGTTCTCAACATTTCTAATTAATTAACCCATTAATATAGTCACTCACGTTGTGGTGACCTCCAGGCATAAAATTATTTTCGTTGCTTCTTCCTAACTGTAATTTTGCTACTCTTATGAGCTGTAATGTAAATAAGTGATATGCAGGATATCTGATGTGCAACCCCTGTGAAAAGGTTGATTGATCCCCAGAGGGATTGTGACCCACACAGGTTGAGAACTGCTGGTTTAAGATATTTCCATTGCTGAATCAGAAAGACTGGGTTTCCTCTTTGTGCTGGTTAGTTTTAACTGTCAGATTGACATAACCTGGAATCAATTGGGAAGGGAGTCCTTAATAAGGAATTTTCTAGATCAAGTTGACCTATGAGTATGTCTGTAAGGGATCATACTTATTGTTAATCAGTGTAAGAATATTGAGTCCACTATTCCCTAAGCTGGTCCCTGAACTGTATGAGTGTAGAAAGCTAGTTGAGTGTGTTCTAGCCAGTGAGAATATATGTATTTATTCTCTCTTTATTCTTGACTGTGAATATAAGTCTCATCCTCGACTTCCCTCCAATAATGGACTATACCAATCGAACCACGAGATGAAACAAAACCAAACAAACCCTTTAATTTGTTGCTTTTTGTCAGAGTATCCATCGCAGAAAGAGGAATGAAACTGTAACTTTTCACAAGTGCTCATTTTAATAACTCAAGCCAATTTTATTTTTTTGGCTCTCAGAGGTAAGGGAACTGATTTATTGTTTATTGTCTCTCTTTTTTTGTACCATCTACTTCAGTGCGAGGAATTCACAGGTGCTCAGCAATAAGGATAAAGTGTTGAAAGAAGAAAACATATAGTTAAATATTAACTTGAAGGGAAAATATTGAAATAGTTCCCTAGCAATGGGATTTCAGTGCCTTGCTGCCAAGACTTTCCTGTTTGCCTTTCTAACTCAAGGCAGGATGAATTTCAGTGATTGTTCTATTGCCTACTCCACCCACTAGCAAATGTGCTTTAAAACATCTCATTTCCAAGAATGATTCAGTGCTGTGGCTGTTGACCAACCAATATTCACTCATTTATGATCTCATGCTTGGAAAGAAATCAGTTTGGCTTTTGTGTTTTCCATTGAGGATCTCTCTCTCTCTCTCTCTCTTCTCTCTCTCTTAAAGCCCAGCCTATGACAACATGTCTTTCTATTAGTTCATATATTTTCCAGTCAGAAAAGCCTTCTGGTACACACAGATTTCAATTCCTGCATTTTCCATGCTAGATACTAGATCACATAAGAAAATTTTAATAAATCCCTGCATGATTCCTTTACAACATTTGCTATCCATAAATTAAAAAAAAAAAGCAGTTTGGGGGCTGGGTAAATGGTTCACTGGGTAAATTATTTGTTGTACAGGCATGAGGATCAGCATTCAGAAACCCAACACCCTTGGACATGCCAAACATGCTTGGTGACCTCCTATAAGCTTAGTGCTTGGGGGGTGGTAACAAAGGATCCTCAGAGTGGTCTGGCTATCTAGACTAACAGAATTTGGCAGCTCTGAGTTCAAATGAAAATGACCCTGCCTTAATATACATTGTAGAGAGTGATTGAGAAAGTTAGTCACCATTAAACTTTGACCTTCAAAATCACATGTATATATGTGCATGCAGACTCACACATGCATACAAACATGTATACATATACAGATACAAAAAAAAAAACCAACCCACTACTCAGCTTGTCATCATTGTAATACATTGAAAGTTGTATTAAAGATTTAACATCTTTCCATGTTTTCTGCTCATAATTAAGAAAAATCTCTGAAACATAGAAATTCCTGTTCAATAGAAAGTAATTGGCCATGGGAGATTATCATCAGCCTGCAGTTGAATTTCAGATATCATCACCCTATAAAAAAAGTTTAAAACAACTAGAAAAATGCTTTCACCTGCTTTTCATAAAAGTTGCACAAGAGACCTTGGGGAGCATACGTTTATCTCCTAAAATACCTGACCTATTTATTTGCTCTTCTCCCAGCTGTTGTTTCAGCTGGCTCTGGGTTATGCAGCTCATGTGCACTCCCTTAGAAAGCTTTCTGAGGAGACTCATACCAGGATTCATTTGCTGAGCATTTAGGGTGGTTTTTAAAACATTGCTAGCCAGGGTGGGTTCATTAAATCCTCTGATAGCATCTAGGTCAGTCATTCTCCCACTGCACGCTCTTTGTGTGCCTTACTTTCAATGGAAAACAATTACTGTCCCCTCCCTTTCTGTGACTTCTTTATAGCAAGGTCCCAATGCCAACAGCTGCTGGCAGGGCTGTTTCCAAAGCACTGCACTGTGAACTTGATCCAAGGGCTTTTGGTCTCCATAGCAACCGGGGCAGTCTTGATTGTGTTGTCACCAAGATCACTGGAGCAGCCACAGCCTTATTATTTCCTTCCTGGAAAATGAGTGTGTAGGTATAAATCTCCTGTTGTGTTTTGAATTTGAAATGTACCTTAGAGGCTCATTTGTTTGAACATGTTGTCTCCAGCTGAGGACGCTCTTTTGGAAGGTTGTGGAACCTTCAGGAGGTGGATCCTTTTTGGACAAAGTTGGTCACTAGTGGCAAGACTTGAGGTTTTATAGCCCAGCCCTTCTTCTGCCTATTCCCTCTTTCTGACTGTGTAGTCAATGGGACTGGCTGTCTGATACTGCTGTCACTGTGCCTTTACAGACATGATGAAATCATTCTCAAACTGCAATCAAAATAAACCCTTCTGCCTATAAATTGCTTCTTGTCAGGTGTTTGGTCACAGAAACAAGAAAAGAACTAATAAATCTCCTTTGCAGATGTACGTTGTGGTAAATAGTGACTTTGTATACTCAAAAATTCAAGGAAATTATTTCAGAGGCAATTGGCTAGAGTCACAGGGATATGTGCAATTCAGCTCAGATTTTTATAGTGAATGCTTGGATTTGAACTCAGGTCTTCAAGCTTGCCTAGTAAATGCTCTTACCTGCTGACTCATCCTCTAGCCACAAGAACTTTTATCTAGTTTTAAGCTCTTCCCCAACATTGAAAGAATACAGCATTTAATGTATTTTTCATATATATGTATCTAACCCACTGATTATCAACTCCTATGTTTATAGTCTCATTTTATTTATTTCTGTGTGGTTACATTTAGAAGTAATTTAACAAGATTTGTGACAAGGTAACTGAGCAAGACCTTGTGCTATTGATCAAATGTCTAGGTGAGGAGCTGTCATAACGGTGATGGATGGATAATCTATATATTCATGCTCACACAGTGTATTCTGGCCTTCAAAGAAATTGGAGAAAAAAAGTTTGCCAAAACCTCATTTGCTGAAAGCCTGAATATAAGCTGATGAGTAATGCTGGAAAATAGAAAATGATCATTTGATTTAAAGGAAGGAAAGCATTCCACAGGCTCTAGGACAACACACTCAGCACAGTTTCAATTGATAAATTTAGCTTCCAGCTTGGTTGTTTTATTTTTAAAACACAATAGTATCTAGAAGGTTCTTGTTAACCACATTATCTATGATAAGTAGATAAAATACACAATAAATCTAATTTTGCCCAGATGGAAAAGAATATGCACATTATTAGTATTTTTAGAATATCAATTTTGAATTGCTAACATGTTCTGAAGTGGGCATAGTTTGCAATGGGAAGGCAATTTAAGCAATTTCCTTGCTGGAACCATTTTTAAGATGGAATCTATGAAATATGTTCAAAATGAGCAGTTACCAGATCTCTGAGTATAGGACCAGAGTTTGCATACTGTCGTGGTTTGATGTAAAATGTCCCTCATAGGCTCATGTGTTTGAACTCTTGTGGAATCTTTAGGAGGTGGATCTTGCTAGAGGAAGTGGGTCATAGGAGATAGGCTTAGAGGACAGGCCTTAAAGTTTTAAAGCCTGGCCTCACTTTGTGTTCACTCTTGCTACTTGACTATAACCAGCCAGCTCCCTGTATTTGCTGTCATGCCTTTCTCTCTATGATGGACTATGGTCTGAAACTGTACTCATTCTTCCTTAAGGTTCTTTTATCAAGATATTTCATCACAGGAATAAGAAAGTAACTAATACATACATTAAGCATAAAACATCTCTGACCCAGCTACCATTAACTTTCAGTTTTTCATCATAATATTACCATGCAACTAGTCATATGCAACATTTGTGGGTTCCTTTGAACTCACTTGCCACTCCTCATTACTGAGGAAAAGAAAATACCTTGGTGTTGGACTCTGGAAATGAATGATGTAGAGAACCTAACGAGGAGAAACTCCCTTAGAAATGAAATACTTGCCTATGCTTTTGTACACCACTTTAAATACATTCCTTAGCCATGCAGAATGAAGAAAGGACAACTGAATCTAGATTATCTTCCTGTGAAAGAAACAAGCAAGTTAATTTGCCATGAACCTAAGCAGCAAAGTGACAACTATTCTTCCACTTTTTCTACTTACCTCTTAAGCAAGTAAAAATCGTGGAATGAGATAGCCTTTAGGGGAAAAAAAGCAATTCTAGAAATGTATGTATACAGGCTGATTTGCATACATATTTTCTTTTAAAAATGGGACTATCAGGAAATTATACCCTGCTGAAATAGGCCTACAGAGAGCATCTTCTTTGTATAATCCTGAGGTTGCTTAGGGGAAGTTGACTTTAATAGTTAACTGGAAGAAAGTAAACATTGTTGAAGGATTGGAATGAGTCACAGATGGATAAAATATTCAGGCAGGAAAATATAATCAGTAGAAAACTGAAGCCGAGTAGTGACACTACAAAAAAATTCAGGTTAACAAGAACTGTGGGAAGGCCAGGCATTTTCCTATCTCCAAATGCTACCATATACCTCTCCTTGCCAATTAAAAATTCATGGCATATTTCTGTTAATTGTTATTACATGCATATATGTATACATGTAATAACATATGCTTGTATTTCTAAATATAACCTGGTCAGTCTGTATAATGTATGTTTTCAGATCTGACCATTTGATATTGCTTAACCAATTGGTGTGTTTCCTGGGAAAGAATATTTCTCCTACTCTGAACATTCCTCAGTTGCATGTAGTTCATTGTGTAAGGTTGTGGCCCTCTGGTCATTCTCCTGTCCACGTTGGCATGTCTTTGTTGTCCTTATTCAGCTCATGTTTATGCAGGCATGCTGGTGAGACTTTGTGGCTGTAGCTTCTGACATTGCTAGGAGACACAGTCCCACAGCAAACTCCCTGATTGCCTTGCTTTTTAGTCTTTCTGCTTCCTTTTCTTCTGCAATGTTTCCTGAGGCTTAAATGTAGAGATTGTTTTGTAGATGTATCCACTGGGACTGGGCTCCACAGTCTTCATTTTAATTGGTTGTGGGTTTTCTGTAATGGTCTCCATCTGTTGCAAAGAGAAGTTTTCCTTGAAGGCTGAGGACTATACTTATCTGTGCATATAAGAACAAATATTTAGACTGTAAGGGATTATGCTGGTTTAATAAAGCGGCAGTTTGGGGTTTTTCTTCAAGATCCATGACTACACTAGCTCTGGTTTGTTGGCTAGGATTCCAGTACCAGGCATTATTTCCCTCTTGTTAAATGAGTCTTAAGAACAATTAGAGAGCTGTTGGTTACTGCCCAGGTAGGTATGTTACCACTGAGCCCTTAGTGTTATTGGCCCATGCCTGTGGTTGTTGTGGTTCATGGATATTATATCTGGCTAGGACTGTTGGTTGCTTTCTTCCTTTGGAAGCTTGCCTGGTTCTTTTTGGTACCATAAAAGCTAGTCTGCAGGGATGAGGCTTTCAAGTCAGTTCCAGCTCAGGAGTCTCTGGCCCTGTTTCTGAAGTACATGGTATCTTCAGCAATGGGACTTACCTAACACCTCTGGGGACAAACAAAGGCAGTAGAAATAGCCTGTAATACTTTGGGAGTCTCTTAGATAACTCTGAGCAACAACTCAAAAGAGGGCTTCTTATGCTTGGTATTGGGGGTTTGTTTGTTTGTCTTTTGGCCCTAGGATAGATTGTTAGTACAAATGAGAAATTTTCATTTAATCTATATTTGTATATTCATACACAGAATATTTGTACGTATTATAGAAGTTTGTTTGTTTTGTAGGTACATAATTAGTAGTCTGATTCTTTATGATGTTTTCAAATGTCTACTGTTATTTCACATTCCTTCCTCCCATCTTCTGTTTGTCTCCCTTGCTCTCTATACTCAGATAACTTGTACCCTGCTCTTCTTATCTATTGTTCTGCCACATACCTTATCCTTGCAATGGTCCTTTGTCACTTTCCTTGTTTCTGTAGTTACCTCAGTCTATGTACTCACATCTTAAGATTTGGAACCAGAAACCTCCGATGAGAGAGAACATATGACATTTGTCTTTCTGGGTCTGAGTTACCTTACTCTTACATAATCACTTTTGTATTTCTAACATTACCCGTAAAGTTCATGGTTTTGTTTTTCTTTACAGATGAATAGTATCATGTATCATATTGTCATTATACATCTGTTGGTTGAATGACATTTAGGTTGTTTCCGTTTCTTAGCTATTGTGAACAGAACAGCAATGAACATCTCTGAGCAAGTATCTGTAGAGTAGGATGTTTAATCCTTTGAGCACATATATGCCAAGGAGTGGTATAGCTGGGTCATATGGTAGGACCTACTTTTGGCTTTTGAGAATTCTCAACACTGATTTCTGCAATTGGCACACCAGTTTGCAGTCCCACTGAGCAACCAGTATCATTTGCTTTGCATTCCCTCCAGCATTTGTTGTTGGTTGTTTTATTGATCTTTGCCATTCTGACTGAGGGAAGAGAAAATCTGCAAGTTGTTTTGTTTTGTATTTTCCTAATTTCTAATGATGATGAACATTTTGAGTTCGTACTTGTGTGGAAGTGTGTGTGTGTCTGTGTGTATCTGTGTGTGTGTGTGTGTATGTGTGTTTATTTTTGGAGAAAGGCTCAGGCTCGTTTTCCAAATTTTCATTTTTCAAAACTTTTTGTTTTTTTCAATTCTCTCTGTGTTCTGGCTATTAATTATTTGCTAGATATATAGCTAGCAAAGTTCCTCTCCAAATTGTGGACTTCCTCTTCTTCTAGTTGATAGTTTCTTCAGCCATGCACAGCCTTTTAATCATGAAGTCCCATTTGTTAGTTGTTGACATTAATTCTTGCACAAATGGAGTCCTATGAATTAAGTCCTTTCTACACCTATATCCTGTGATACTGCCTAAGTTTTCTTCTAGCAGTTTTAGAGTTTCAGGCTTCAGTTTAGGTCTTTGATCCATTTGGAGTTAGTTTTTGTGCAAGGTGATAGAAGTCTAATTTCATTCTTCTCCATATGGATGTCCAGTTTTCCCAGCACCATTTGGTGAAAACGCCTTTTCTCCAGCTTATATTTTTGCATCTTGGTCAAATATTATGTGATTGAAATTGCATGTATTCATATTTAGTTCTTTGATTTTGTTCTATTGGTATACATGTCTGTGTCATAGTTTTGCTTACCATGGCTCTGAGTAGACCTTAAAATCTGGAGTGATAACCCTTTTGGTATTGTTCTTTTTGATCAGGCTTGTTTTTCCAATCCATGATCATTTATGGTTCCTTATGAATTTTAGAATTTTTTTCTAATTCTGTGAAGAATAAAATGGAGATTTTGATTATGATTGTACTGAATCTGTAAAGAGCTTTTGGTAAAGTGGTCATTTTCACAATGTTAATTCTAGCAATCTGTGAAGGGTATATTTCTGTTTTCTAGTGTCTTTATCTCCTTTTCCAGTGACTTAAAGTTTTGATTTTCAGGACCTTCACATCCTTTATTAGATTTATTCCTGGATATTTTATTTATTCCAGGCTGTTGTGAATGGGAAGGTATTCATGATCTCATTCTCTGTGTGTTTATTGTTGGTGTATAGAAAAGCTATTGATTTGTTCAAGTTGATGCTGTTTCCTGCCACATTACTTACTTTATTTATTGTTTTTTATAGTCTTTTGGCAGATTTTTTGATACCTAATGTATAGTATCATATCATCTGCAAATGAGGATGGTTTGATTCCTTCCTTCCATATATATATATATTCCATATATATATGTTATGATAGCAAGAGATAAAGTTGGGACAGGATCTGGATTTCAAACAAGGATTAGTGCATGTTTTAAGGCTCTTTTAATTGTCAAGCTAAAATTGGGTTTGTCTCTTCTACAGTATTTATTGTAAGTTGCATTGACTGTATAATTTCCAATTGTGTTACTGTGTTGAAACCTGACATGTCTGTTACGGAGGTCTATCAACCAGCTTGTATCTTACTGCCCTGAGTATTAGAAAACCTTGATTCGCTGAAAAAAAGCTGAAAGTGCTGGAAGATATATATATATCTTTAAATTCCTTCTCTTATCTTCTTGCTTCTGGTAGTGTGTTGAGCAGAATATTGACAAGGAGCAGGGATAATGGATATCTGTGTCTCTTTCCTGACTTCAATGAGGTTGTTACAAGCTTTTTGTCCATTGGGATCATGTTGGCTGTTGGTTTCTCATATATAGGTTGTATTTTGTTTCCTCTAGCTCTGCATTTTCTAGAACTTTTACTATGAAGGCATGTAGGGTTTTGTCAAAAGATTTTTCTGCATCTATCAAAGTGAACATGTGATTTTTGTCTTTAGATCCCTTTTATGTGATTTACCAACTTGTGCATGTGGAACCACCCCTGTATATCAGAGGTAAAGCCAGTGGATAATCTTTTTGATGTATGTCTGTATTTTGTTTGTAACTGTTTTATTGAGTATTTTTGAGTCTACATTCACCAGAGATATTGGCTTGTAATTTCCTCTTTTCTTTTTCTCTTCTATTTCTCTTTCTTTTCTCTTCTTTTCTTCCCCCCTCTCTCCCTCTCCCTCTTCCTTTCCTAACTCTTAAACCTTGAACCTCCTTCAGATAATTTGAATGGGCTATAGAGCATCATCTATTATTCCAGATACCTATATAAATCCTTTTGTATACATTAGTAACCTTTTTTTGCTAGATGGTTAACAAAAATAGTTGTCTTAACTCCTTGTGTCAATGCTATTGCAGAAGCAGTGGTGCTAGCAATTAATGAAATTAATTATACCAGCAATAATCAAGCCCGCTACCCTCTCGCTTCTGCTTAAATCCTAACTCACTTCTTCCAGCACTTTCAAGCTTTTTTTCAGCGAATCAAGGTTTTCTAATACTCAGGGCAGTAAGATACAAGCTGGTTGATAGACCTCCGTAACAGACATGTCAGGTTTCAACACAGTAACACAATTGGAAATTATACAGTCAATGCAACTTACAATAAATACTGTAGAAGAGACAAACCCAATTTTAGCTTGACAATTAAAAGAGCCTTAAAACATGCACTAATCCTTGTTTGAAATCCAGATCCTGTCCCAACTTTATCTCTTGCTATCATAACATCATAGTGAGCTACAGCTAACTTCCAAATATGTCTCTGACAAAGTCCAGATCCAGTCTTCCAAAAGTAGACTGTTATTTCTGATATTGGATTTGTTTCTAGACCAGTACATGATTGAGTCCTAATAGCTGGTCACCTTTACGAAGAATAAAAGAGACATTATAATTTCTCTTTTTGATTCGCTATCCAACAAGGTCTAAAAACTTGAGGCAAGGCAGCTTGTCCCATCTGGGATGTAGTCAAGCAAAGGTGGGTCAGGAACATATATCCAATACAGCTCCCCAGTCACCCTTGTCAGGGCACTCAGCAAGCTCACAGGTCGGCATCATTCTTTGTCTCAGCAACAGTATGTCTCACCAATCTTTTTAAAGTTCCACAGGCCTCTTCCATAATACCTTGTCCTTGAGGATTATATGAAATCCCTGTAATAAATTGTTGACAAAAAGTCTTGACTGCTTGACTAAAATTGCCAAACCCATTATTTGTTTTTTTATTGGCTATTTTATTTATTTACTTTTCAATGTTGTTCCCTCTCCCATTCCCCCTCAAAATCCCTTATCCCATCTCCCCTCCTCCTGCTTCTATGAGGGTGTGCTCTCACCATCCACCCATTCCAGCTTCCCTGCTCTCGAATTCCCCAACACTAAGGAGTCTAAACATTCAGGGATCAAGGCCTTCCTCTTCCACTGATGCGTGACAAGGCCATCCTCAACTACCTATACAGGTGGAGCCATGAAGCCCTACCTTTGTGTTCTCATGCTGGAGGTTTAGACCCTGGGATCTCTGGTTGAGTATTTTGATACTCCTTCTAAGAAGAACCAAAGCACCCACACTTTGGTCTTCCTTCTTCATGAGGTTCATGTGGTCTGTGAATTGAATCTTGGGTATTACAAGATTCTGAGCTAATATCCAATTATCAGTGAGTGGATACCATGTGTGTTCTTTTGTGATTGGGTTACCTCACTCAGGATGATATTTTCTAGTTCCATCCATTTGCCTAAGAATTTCATGAACTCATTGTTTTTAATAGCTGAGCAGTACTCCATTGTGTAAATGAACCTCATTTTCTGTATCCATTCCTCTGTTGAAGGACATCTGGGTTCTTTCCAGCTTCTGGATATTATAAATAAGGCTGCTATGAACATAGTGGAGCATATGTCCCTGTTTTATGCTGAAACATCTTTTGGGTATATGCCCAGGAGTTGTATAGCTGGGTTCTTAGGTAACACTATGTTCAATTTTCTGAGGAACTGTCAGACTGTTTTCCAGAGTGGGTGTACCAGCTTACAATCCCACCAACAATGGAGGAGTGTTCTTCTTTTTCCACATCCTCACCAGCATCTTCTGTCACCTGAGTTTTTGATCTTAGCCATTCTGACTGGTGTGAGGTTGAATCTCAGGGTTGTTTTGATTTGCATTTCCCTGATGACTAAGGATATTGAACACTTTTTTAGGTGCTTCTTGGTCATTCGATTTTCCTCAGTTGAGAATTCTTTGTTTAGCTCTGTACCCCATTTTTAATAGGGTCATTTGATTGTCTAGAGTCTAATTTCTTCAGTTCTTTGTATACCTTGGATATTAGCCCTCTATCAGATGTAAGATTGGTAAAGATCTTTTCCCAATCTGTTGGTTGCTGCTTTGTCCTATTGAGGATGTCCTTTGCTTTACAGAAGTTTTGCAGTTTTATGAGGTACCATTTGTCAATTCTTGATCTAAGAGCATAAGCCATTTGTGTTCTGTTCAGGAACTTTTCCCCTGTGCCCATGTGTTGAGGCTTATATGGAGATCCTTGATCCACTTGGACTTGAGCATTGTACAAGGAGATAAGTATGGATCAATTTTCATTCTTCTACATGCTGACCTCCAGTTGAACCAGCACCATTTTTGAAAATGCTGTCTTTTTTCCACTGGACAGTTTTAGCTCCTTTGTCAAAGATCAAGTGACCATAGGTATGGGGTTCATTTCTGGGTCTTCTATTCTATTCCGTTGATCCTCCTGCCTGTTTCTGTTTTTAGCAACATTTGAATTGCATCATTAAGCCATTTATTGTGTTCTTCTGGATTTTTTCCTTTTATTGAAAATAGATTATTTTATAATATATCTCACCTATGTAACTCCACAACCTCTTTCAGGCAAAGAAACAAACCTTAATAAAACAAAACAAATAAGCAAATGTGAAAAAAGCAATGAAACACCATGAGAAACACATATACAGTTAGACACAGATGGAAACACAATAAATAATCAAAAAACAAGTAAGGTCAATTTTTTTAAAGCCAAAATAATGCACTGTAAATCCTCATCAGTAGGGCTCTAGTTGGGCACCAGAATGACTTGTTCAGTGAGACATGTATGTATTGTCATCAGCGATAAGATCAGTTTTCGGAGAGCAACCAGTAGCCTAGGAAATAGCCTGAGTTGTTTAAGAGCTTCCATTGGGCCCCTTTGGCTAATACCTCAATTAGTTGTGACCTATTTCTGGCACTGGAAGTTTCACTTGGTGGTGAGAGATATCTATTTGGAGTTTTGTCTCTCCTGTTATTTTGTGATTCAATTTAGACTTTTTCATATATGCATATATTTTAAGAAACTTCGGCTGTGTTGGGTTTTCATACAACCCACCCCTCAAATGACCCTTATTTTTAGATGTTCCTCCCTTACCCTGCTATTTCTTCCTCTTCCCCATTTAACCTCCCATTCCAGCCCCTTGTCTGTGTCTAACTATCTATTCTATTTCCCCTTCCTAGGGAGATTCCTCCCAGTCACTTACTTTGTACTTAACCTCTATATGAAAGCTTAAAAGCTAACATGGATTTTGTCTTCTTTAGAATGGCTTCTCCAGGATTTTGAGAAGAATATGCTTCTTTAGTGTTTGGCTAAAAATATTCTATAGGTATCAGTTAAAGTCCATTTGATGTGTCATGTCAATCAATTCTGATGTTTCTCTATCTATTTATTTTTTGTTCAAAGGAGTTGTCTGTTGGAGAAAGTTGGGTATTGAAATCATCTACTGATGTTAATAGACTGGGGTATTGAAATCACTTACTGATGTTAGTAGAGTGATGTTACCTGTGCTTTAAATCCAGTAGAAGAGTTTTTATGACCCTGGGAACCCAAGAATTTGATTCATATATATTTCAAATAGCAAAGTCTTCTTGATTAACCATTCCCTTGATTATAATGAAGTGTTTCTCTTTAATCTCTTCTGATTAGATTTAGTTTGAAGTCTATTTTGTGAGATATTAGATAGCTATGCCTGTTTGCTCCTGGGTCCCATTTGATTGAAGCGGTTTTCCTCCATCTTTTACTCTGATGCAGTGCCTGTCTTTAAAACTAAGATGTGTTTTTTCTACATACACAACACACAGACTGATTTTTGTTGCTTGATCTACTCAGTCAGCCTTTCTCTTTTGATTTGAATCAAATCAAATAAAGTTATTATCGAAATTCATGTGTTAATTGTGGTCATCATAGTGTTGTTTTTTGTGTGGTGTTGATTTTTAGTATTTTTTTTTGTGTTCTCAGGGGTATTTGTGTTTTGATAATTATAGCTTGATATTTTTTCTCCACTGTCTCTCAGCTACACTCATTTTCTCTACAGCCTGAAATAATGCTTTCTGGATTTTCTTGGCTATATTTTTTTGGACTGTTTGTGTCATTTGAAATTTTTCTTTCTGCTTCAATTTGGCATACAGTTTTGCTAGGAACATTAGTCTAGCTTGCTGCCACAGTCTTTTAGGATTTGGAATGCATTGCTGCAGGCTCTTCTGGCTTTCAAAGTTTCCATTGAGAAATCAGTTGTTATTCATGGATTTTCCTTTATATGTGACTTGTGTTTTCTCTCTTGAAGCTTTCAAAACACTTTAATTGTTATGTATACTTAGTGTTTTAAACTATGATCTGCTGTGGACATGTTCTTTTCTGGTGCTATCTACATGTTTTTCTGTGTGCTTCTTGTATCTGTAGGCATGTGTCTTTCCTTAGTTTGAGGATGTTTTCTTCTATGATCTATGACACTCACTCGGGATTCTTCTCCCTCATCCATACCTTTAATTCAAAGGGCTATTTCTTCATGAAATACTACATATTCTGTTTGTTCCTTTCTTATTTTAAACATTTATATTACTTGTTTATTTGGTCTAGATCTTCTACTTTATCTTCAGGTCCTGATAGTTTATCTTCTGGTTGGTTTATTCTACTTGTGAGGATTTCCTTTGA
This sequence comes from Mastomys natalensis, assembly GCA_021653895.1. Classification (NCBI taxonomy): domain Eukaryota; kingdom Metazoa; phylum Chordata; class Mammalia; order Rodentia; family Muridae; genus Mastomys; species Mastomys natalensis. Next base: position 86,045 of record JAJTUV010003408.1, on the reverse strand, counting down.
GTTTTCTAGTTTAGTTACAGGGTTTTCAGTTCTGTCTTCATGTTATCTTGAGTCCTGTTCAATGTTTCTATCTCCTTGTGATGGTTATTCTTGGTTGTTAGCTTGACTACATCTAGAGTTAACTAAAACTCAAATGACTGGGCACACCTGTGATGGATTATTTTTTAATTATTTGAAATGAAAAGACCTACTTCTAATCTGGATCTTTGGGGTTGGAAGATACACCGTTAATTCAGACTTTTTAAGATTCCCTTTTAATCTGGGCCACACTTTCTGATGGTAGCCTATATAAAGGGCATGGAATAAAGCAGTTTTCTTTCTCTTTGCTTGCTTGCTCTCACTCTGGCTAGCAAGTCCGTTCTTTCTCTGGTATTAGAACCTAATTCTTCAGGATTCTGGCATATACTGAAGACCAGCTGAGACATCCAGACTAGTGGCCTGAACAACTACTGGATTCTTGTATCTTCTGTTCATAGACACACACACACATACACACCATGTGTGTATTATTCTCTCTCATTTCCATCCTCCATATGTATATATATATATATATATATATATATATACACACACACACACACATATATATTGTGTGTGTGTATATATGTATATGTATATATATGTGTATATATATGTATATATGAATATATATATTCATTCTATAAGTTCTTATGTTTATCTTCTCTTTGGTATCACTCAGTTCTTTATCCTCCTTAAGATCTTTATCTTTATTTCATTGAGCTGTTTCTCTGTGTCTTCTTTAAGCTGATTGAACTCTTTGATATAGTTTATGATTGTTCATTTAAATTCTGTGTCCTAGATTTCACCTAGGTAATTCTCAAAGGGAAACATTTGGTTGCTTTTGGTGAGAAGATAATGTCCTTTTTTTTTTTTTTTTTTTTTTGGTTTTTCGAGACAGGGTTTCTCTGTGTAGCCCTGGCTGTCCTGGAACTCACTCTGTAGACCAGGCTGGCCTCGAACTCAGAAATCCGCCTGTCTCTGCCTCCCAAGTGCTGGGATTAAAGGCGTGCGCCACCACCGCCTGGCTTTTTTTTTTTTTTTTGGTTTTTTTTCGAGACAGGGTTTCTCTGTGTAGCCCTGGCTGTCCTGGAACTCACTCTGTAGACCAGGCTGGCCTCGAACTCAGAAATCCGCCTGCCTCTGCCTCCCAAGTGCTGGGATTAAAGGCGTGCGCCACCACCGCCCGGCAGATAATGTCCTTTTTGTTTCGATTGTTGATATTTGTTTGAGATGAGATCTGATCATATGCATGTTTTTTGTTGCAGTTGTTCTGCTTCTGTTATGCACAGAGTAGGTTGGGATAGAATAGAGGATATGTGGGTTGGTTGGGCTTAGAGATTAGAAATGGCTTGAGTGGAATGAAGTCTGGTGGATAGAAGTGATTGAGCTGGTGTACAGGATGTGCCCTCTGGTCCAAGCCTCGAGTATAGGGGAAATTTGGATGGATAGAAAATTTTGATGTGCTGTACAAGTGATCTATGCATTGGAGATAGGTAAAGCCAGTCTTGGCAGAAGTCCAGAGCTCCTTTCAAATGAAGGCAGGTGAGCTCAGGCTAGGCCAGGGTACTAGATGTGGGATCTGGGCTAAATCTGGCAGACTGGGGAGTGCGTGAATGGGGAGGGCTAGGGAACCTCACTGGGCTAGACCATGGACAAGGTTGTGGGTGGAAGATCTAGCTAGGTGAAGAGGTTGGATGCAGTGTAGTAGGGACCTGCGGGTATGTCAAGGATGGTAAATCTGGCCTAAAGCCTGGAGAAGATATGAGAAATTTGGCTTAGTAAATTAGTACTACTTTTGTATGTGGAGTACATACACACACACAGACACACACACAGACACACACACACAGAGAAAGAGAGAGGGGGGCAATTTTCCCCAAAGTTTTATTAGTTCTTTGAGTTTGGTACATATGCATAGTTTTATAGTTAACAACCATAGAAGATTCTTGTAAGATGACTATAATAATGCTTTCATACAAAAGATACTTAAAAATTAAATAAATGAAACTACACACTTAGGTAATAACCTAATCTTCCCCTTATTTCACCACTTACAAATAGCATTGCATTTTCTGTTTCCATGAGTGTACCATTAATAGTTTGCATTTACTTGTGTGTATGAGGGCACATGGGTTTATATACCTGTGTATGGAAGCCAGAAGATGACATCAGGTGCCCTCATCTACCATTCTGCACTGTATTCCCACGAGACAGAATGTCCAGCCTCCAAACAATTATTTTTGATACTTTCTGTAAGTGATGTAGAGCCCTTCAGTGAAAGGCTTCTTTCCTTTAGCTTACTGACCTACAGGCACATCTGTATTAGTACAGGCTTTTAGATTGTGTTCCATTTTCTATATAGTGCACATTTTGTTTATGTATTTTTATGTGTGTAGATACTGGTTTTCTTCCACATCTGAGTTATAGGTCCAGATATCTTCTTTTTGCCACATGCCCCCTGATGTCACCTTAATCTGTTGTGAATGAGGACAACAGGTATAACTACATTAGACCTCTAAATAAGAGGGTGAACGTTGTTAATGTCTGTTTTTGTTCTTCTATTTAGGCATCGGAGAAGATTTGGACTTTAGTGAGCAGTGACTGGGGGAATATCTGCAGGGATTGGAGGTAGCCTGTCAGCATGTTGAAGGAGCACCTGCAGGTCTTGAGTCTAATGAATACCTATAGTGACCTGAAGGAAATCGCCACTCAGTTAATATCTAAAAGTGGACAGCTGAGGGCTTGCCTCCCCAGATTCCTTGCTCTCATGGTTTTTTAGGGAGAGGACTAGCTTAGATTATCTTGAGGTTATGAGACTTTTTTTTTTTTTCCCAAAAAAGAGGAGCACTGTGTGAGACACATCAGTTTCTATTGATTGACTGGAGACAGTACCACCCTTGTTTAATTATCTTGTCATGTAGCCTAGCTATGGATGTTCTGTCACATCCCATTTAGATGGATGAGTTATACTGTCACCTTTTCACAAACTATTCATAGTAAAAGTGCCAGCACAGAAAGACAATCTCTCTCTCTCTCTCTCTCTCTCTCTCTCTCTCTCCTCTCTCTCTCTCTGTGTGTGTGTGTGTGTGTGTGTGTGTGTGCATGTGTGTGTATAGTGCATGTATATGTGTGTGGTGTATGAAGGTTCATATACACAGAGGTCAAAGAAGGTCACTGGCAGTTCTGCTTTGTCACTACACCTTATTCCTTTGGATGGAGTTTCTCACTAACCTTGAAGCCAGGCTAGCAGTCAACAAACATCAGCAAATTTCCTGTCTTTATCCTCCTATCCAACAGCACTGGGGCTATGGGCATATAATAGCTCTTGGTCTGTATACCAGAGCTATTCTTAAGAGACCTGCAGGGGCTCTGGCTGGGCAGGAGTGGTCAAGCAAAGGGAGAGGGGTAGTCAGATTGAGACAGTCACTGTTCTCTTCCTCTGTGGGTGGGGAACCAGTCAACCATTACCATTACTCCAGGGTTGACAGGAAGCAGCAAGACCTTGTGCAGAGCTGGTGGGGATCTCTGCTAGCAGGCAAGTTTTAGGTAGGAGCCAGCTAGCAGCAGGAAGTAACCGTTGTAGGACCTGGCAGCTTCCAGCAGTGAAAGTTTTGGGGTAAACTCTCTTCCCTAGGAAGTGTTACTGTTCTTATATGACAGAAGCTCTAAGAACAGCCCTGATGGAATAATTCTCACACCTTTATTTCCTCTGGATAGGTTCTTATATGTGTTTTGGGGTGAGTTGAAGTCTGACAGCAGATGCTTTCTATTGGCTTGGTATGAAATGTTAGGGATGCCTCATCTGCATATGGAGGGGCTTGGGGCACTGCTCCTATGTGACTGATTGTCACGATCCTCTCCATGGGGTGCTGTGGTCATGTGACAGGGCCTTGTCAAAACAGGTGAAACACCATCCTCTGGTATGAGGTGCTGGGGCTTCCAAACCCACTTAACCTCACCAACTTTCCTGGCACGGTCCACTGACCCACAACACCTCCTTGTCTTTTTTGTAAAAGAGAGGTGTCATCAGAATAACTGTGTCCTATGTTGGGAACAATTAGATATTGAACTCAGACCTGATTAGTAATGATCTTTGCAATGCTACTCATGTGCTGCTTTAGAAATTGGATGAGGCAGGGTAGCAAAAGAAGCAAGGCTCCAATGGCTAGTATAGGACCAAGGAGGGGAAGAAGCCAAGCTAACAAGGGGTTAGAGTACCAAGGGGTAGGGGTGTTGGGAACATCGAATGCTCAGAGAATCCCCCCAGAGCTCTTTGAGCATTTGTACATCTTGTTCTACCAGCCCAGATTCATCAACATAGAAGCAACATTCCTCCCCCAGCAAAGTGCAAGTCCCTCCCTGTTAGGTAATCAGTAAGTCCAGAGCCTCTGGTTTTGGAGAACAACTCCTACTAAGGAGGTTATCTGGCCTTGGAGAGACTCAAGGCTGTCTGCAGTGGAGACTATTGCCTGATCATGCTTGTCGTGGAAGTCACTGCCCAGATATGTTTGAACAAGGGCTGCTCCAGCAGTTCCTATCACACCCAGTGGGACAGTGAGGCCCAGTCTAACAAGCAGAGGGATGAAGATCTCTTTTATTTTGGCTTCCTCCCATCTGCAAGGCAAGTTCTTCAGGTTCGTAGAGATAAGCCTGGGGAACAGTTATCACTGGGGTATAGGAGCCTTGAAAAGTGGTGTTAATACAGGAAACTGTAGTGCCTTTGTACCAGAGGAGAGCAAGAGGGTTAACACACATTGATTTGGTAATGGTGATGTCATGGGTGCATGTAAGATGGGATGAGGAAGGTCCTACAAGACAAAATGTCAAAGAGAGAACTGTCTTGTGCTTTTCTTGTGGGTAAGGCTCCATGGAGTTCGTGAAGAAAAATGTTAATGGGAACAGCTGCTAATAATGGTTGGGAGAGAGAAGCACAGAAAAAGCATTGGTAGCAGTTGGAGTGGGTGTTTAAGGAAGGAGGTCTGGTGCATATTGGATGTACTGTAGCCAGGAGAGGGTAGCTTAGAGTTCCTACTGAGATTAATTTTCCTGTTGAAGAATATTAACATAGGTAAAGACTGATTTGGAGGCAGGACCAATCTCACAGGAGACATGTATATCAGCTATGGGGTATTTGGCATAGCCATTAGGGCAGAGTTTACCCATGACTCCAGTTCACCAACATTCATCCCATGGGTTGCTGATGATGGAAAACTGAAAATGAGTTTTAAGGTTGGCGAGTATGGTGCCACTGCAGCTGATGGATTCCATTCTGCAGCTCCAATATTTGCAGCCTCCATATGTGGAGACCTCCTGGAGACATTCATCTGTGTTTCAGTAAGGAAAACAGTGGAAAGGGCTTTGGGGAGTAGAGATGGGATCCTGGTGTAGGGGGATCTCAGTCCTGGTCTGACATACTTCAAGTGGGCAATCCTGGGTTCCTGTGACTTTGTTGTGTCAGTTGTAGGTTTCCCTAGTGAAGAATCTCCAGTGTTAGGTGTTGGGAAGGCTAGGCAGAGGCTGGGCAGAAGCGGAGTTAGTTTGAAGAAGGACAAAAACATCCAAGACAATAGAGGAGAGGGGAGCTTGTGGAGGAAATATGGCCTGGGCGGCAGTCACCTGGTCATGAATGTCCTTCCAGAAGATCTTGCTGTTCCTCTGGGTGTGGTGCTTCCTTTGTCTTCTCCTCCTTGATCAACCAGTGAGATGTGGGCCATCTTCTTGGTTGGTAGGGTGGTGTTGGATATTTCTGGCAGGAACCTAGATAGTCTTAGACTGGTCCTGTGGGAAAACATAAACCAGGATGAGGAGGGCATTAATTTTGGTGTATGTCAATGGAGGGAGATAGGAAGGTGTTTAGAATTTTTGTAGATATTAAATATGTTTACTGTACTCAGAGCTATCATTAATTGTACATTAGGAGGGTAGTAGGTGGTTTTCTTTTGTTTTAGGAGTTGGGCTTTTACAGTTTGTTGTGTTCTTTCTACTATTCCTTGACCCTGAGGGTTATGGGGAATTCCTGTATGGTGGGCAATTTCCCAATGTGTGTAGAAAGTTTTAAATTGAGACCTACTGAAGACAGGGCCATTATCATTTTTTATTTGTTGATGAATGCCCATGATGGCAAAAATGCAGAGCGTATGGTGAAATGAACCGTTTTGAGTTTTTACTTGTTTGGGCTCTAGCCCAAATGCAAGTATGTATCTATGGTAACAAAAATGTATTTCTGTCTACCAAATTGAGAAATATGAGTGACATCAATCAGGGATAGGTGCCCATCATTTGTAAAGCTGGGGTGGTAATAAGGGATACACAAGAGGAGCATGTTTTTATTATCCTTTGGAGTTGATCAAGGGGAATATGGGGGAAGCAGGCACGAAGCCCCTTTATATTTTTTGTGTGTGTGTGTGTTTGTGTGTGTGCAAATGGAATTGGTCTGTTGCTCAGTGGAGACTATGTATGTTACTGTTGAGGCAGCTTGGTCAGCAAGTGCATTTCCCTCATATTGGACCTCATATCTGATATGCTGGATGTAGATGGGGAGGCTCTTTCCTGTAGCAGGGTGGAAACCTGTATAAGTAGAGGGGAGAGTGGGTTGGCATCTAGTTTGACAAAGGATCTTTATAGCAGGAGAGCAAATTGACAGCATGTACACTGTTGGAAAAGAGGTTAATGAGGCCCTTGACTTCTTTTAGGGCTAGATAGGCAGCATATAATTCTTTATATTGGAGTGAGTGATACGGCAGCTCTCTGAATTGGAAAATAAGAGTTCATGCTCCGGGGAGTAGTATATTGTTGCTGTAGCTCCTTTTTTTTTTACCCCAACAGTAAATATTGAGGGGGCTTCAACTATGGGCTTTTTTGAAAATAATTTGGGGACAGCCATTGCAGAGGGAGGACAGAGGCCCATTTTTCAACAGGATAATGGTTGTCAATTTTTCCTGGGAATCCTATTAAATTGATAGCAAATCGGGAATGATTTTTGATTAGGCACTGAATATAGAAGAGAGGAAAGGGGATGATAAGAACATCAGGTTCTTTTCCTAGGATTTGTAGGGCTCAGTCCCTGACATTTTAAATCATACTAGTGAATGTATCTACTTCATTTAAAATTTGGGGTGTGTCACCCATCAGGGTATGGAGCCATTCCAGCACCCCCTTAGGGTTGGTATAGGGCTCCCGAAGTGTAGGGGAGGGATTAAAAATAAAGAGCTGATGGGCATTGTTGAGTTTATACCTAGCGAGAGCCATATATTTTAGGGCTGTATTGATGGAATTTAGAGCTTGGATTGTGTTAGGGGTCAGAGTTCTTGGGGAGGAGGGCCTTTGATCTCCTTTTAGAAGGTTAAAGAGTGGTTGAAGGGTGTTTGTGGGATGGGGGAGCCAGGTTCGAAGCCAGTTAAGGTTACCCATAAAGCTCTGGAGGGAGGTGAGAGTTTTTGAGGGAAGGAAAGGGTGGGTTTGAGGGGGCATATTGAGGTGGGGGAGATTTTTGTTCCTAAAAAATGTAATAGGCAGAATAAGTCAAATTTTATGAGGGGCTATTTTGAATCCCAGGGCAGATAGGGAAGGTATTAGCTGGTCTTTAAGTTGGGAGGGGTGGTAGAGGATTCTCCCCATATTAAGATGTCATCCATATAGTGATATATGTTGAGTCTTTTATCTGAATAAAGTTTTAATGTGGTGGCTACAGCCTCCTGACAAATGGATGGTCTGTTGGCCATTTCCTGTGGGAGGACAGTCTATTCATACCAAGAGGCTGGGCCACAGTTTTTCATAGGAGGTATTGAGAACACAACTTGTTTGCAGTCTCAGGGGTGGAGAGGGATAGAAACAAAGTAGGCTTATATACCTATTGCCAGTAGCGTGACCGTTGGCAGGGATGGCTGAGATATAGGGCAGCCATCTTTGGGGAGAGCCCCAGACTTGCACACTTGTTAATTGCCTTCAAATCTTGTAGTACTCTCCATCCCCTGATCTCTTTTTTATAGTGAACACAGGGGTGTTCCATGGACTGTGGGAGGGGCAGATGTTTTGTCACAGAAGCTGTTCTTCTACTAGCTGTGTAAGGGCTTTCAGCTTCTCTCTTGATAGAGGCCACTGTGGGATCCAGATGGCTTCATTGAAAAGCCAATCAAGGCAGTGAGTATCAAAACTAACAGTGGTCCTTAGAATTGGGGGTGACTTGGAGGAGGGTTTTTAGGATCTCCTGGGTATAACTATCTTTATAGGTAATGCCATCTATTTTGATGTGGTATCTTTCTGAGTGGGCAGTAAGTACTACTTCTAGGGCTTGTAAGATCTTTCCCTAAAAGATTGGTGGCTACTTGAGCTACCAGTGGGAGTATGAGGCCAGTAGCTCCATCAGAATCCTCCTACCTGTAGGCCTATTTGGTGATAAATGCATGAGAGGATCAGTTGCCATTTGTGTGGGTTCTCTTGTTGTCTTAGAATTGTCTGCTCTAGTATCAATAAGGCACTTGAATGGCTTGTTATCTATTTTAATGGTTAATTTTGGGAGGGAGCCCAACCTAAGCAAATTTCCTTTCTTTTTTCTCCTACACAGCAGCACTGGGGCTACAGGCATGTGTAGCCATGCTTGGTTTCTTGAATAAGTACTGGGGATTCAAACAGAGGTCCTCCTGCTTGCCTATAGAGTCAGACGTAACAGAACCCTCTTATGGCAAGTTGGAAGGTAGGGAATAGAAAATCCCCAGAGGCTTGCTGACAAGCAATGAACAACAAAAGAGATACCCTGTCTCAAACAAGGTAGAATGTAAGGACTGCCATGACAGCATCTTACTGCCACACATACAGTGGGTGAAACACATGCTCCCAACACCATATACACATATAGAAAAGAAAGAACATATATGGATGTAAGCACTAAATGAGAAAGTGGATACTGCTATCAGTTGTAGGAGAAGACTCTATTTTTCAGTCAGAATATCTTAAGAGCAGATGATAGTTACCACCTATGAGTACATTTTTTTCTTTTTAGTAACAAGTCATAGGCAATGTTTAAAGTCTGAGTATTAGTCATTCCTGCCTAGGGGCTCATGTGGGCAGAGAAAGCACTTGCGTATGTACAAATGGATGAGCAAGCCAGACTCTCTGCTTCCTGACATTTCTTCCCACTCAGTGAACACACACGCTGGTAGATTTATGAAACAGAAAGTAAAAGGAAGAGTGGTTTGTGGCTTATAGACATTTCAAAGAATATATATGTTTTATGGATTTGATAATCTTGGCAGACTCACTGATGAGATACATCCTAAGGATCCAGTGAAAGCAAATTTTGTCTTCAAGATGATTAGAAACTACAGGATAAAGATATCACATACTTGAAAGCTTCAATTTTGTGAATTCTAAGATTCTATACTTCAGTATGAACTTTTTAATTGCCATATAAAACTTCTTGTTTTATTATGACATTTAATGCCTACATACTAATATTTTTAAAGATTTATTTTTTGCTTTAGTTTATGTGTATGCTTGTGTGTCTGTCGGGGGTTGGGAGGTATACACATGTAGGTGCAGTTGCTCTTGGAAGCCAGAAGATGTGCCAGATCCCTTGGAACCAAAGTTACAGGTTGTGAGCAGCCCAGGGTAAGTGGAACCAACTACTCTCCTATGTGAGAGCATAAGCTCACTTAACAGATAAGCCTTATCTACAGCTATCACCCTATAATAGTTTATTGACATCTATGCCCCCATTAACATGTCTTATGTTCACTACCATACCCTCCTTCTGGTCATCTGCCTTTCTTGAAACACTCTCTGTCTGCTTTAATGTCACACATGTATACACACACACACACACACACACCACCACCACCACCACCACCACAGATTTAAATACTACATATGAGAGAAAACCTATAATATTTTTCTTTTCTCCAATACCCTGTCTTATTCCCACTCTTTCCCCCCTTAGTCCCTTTTCTTCCCCCAAAATCTTTCTTATTTAATTATATATTGTACATCTATCTATCTAACTGTCTATCTCTCTATCTCTCTATCTATCTATCTATCCATTTAAATTTTGATTTGTATGTGAGAGAGCACATGCCACGTTGTCCTTTCAAATCTGGTTTATTTCACTTCACATGAAGATCTCTGATTTAAACTATCTTACTTAAAATGTAACTATTTCCTTCTTCTTTATGGCTGAATTAAAACACACATGTACACATGTACTACTTTTTTTTCTCACCATTTATCTGTTGAAGAACATCAAGGATAGTTCCTTATCTTAGCTATGCTGAGTAGCTCAGCAGTAAACACGGATATACAACTACTGTGCTGTATTATTTACTATTCCAATAGCTGTTGGCTAAACACTGACAAAGCTTAAGGAAAGGTATCTTTTGGTTCACAGTTTGAGGACTGAGTTTATCATGGTGGGGAAGGCATAGTGGCAGCAGGTCACATTGTATCCACAGTCAGGAAACAGAGAACGAGATGGTACTGATACACATTTCACTTTCTTCTTTTCTTTCAGTCCTGAACCCCAGTTCATGAAGTGGTTCCCACATTCCAGATGTGTTTTCCTACTGTAGTTAAACCTATCTGGAAAACCCTTTACAGGAATGCCTTTGAGGTGTGTCTCCTAGATGTTTCTAAGACACATTTTGTTTATAATCAAGATAGTTATATATATTGATCTAGTGTTTTGTCCTGGGTCTACACAGGAGTGGTAGACTTTATTGTTAGCCTTTTATCAAATTTTTATTGCTTGATATTTACATGGTTATGAAATAATTTCTGTATTTAAAACATGGTAAGATTTAGCTGAGGTGGGGACATCAAGCAAATGACAGATTGTGTATGTGGTACAATGTCAGAGTCAGATGAACAGAATTCTCTTTGGTGTTCCATGACACAGAGGGTTGTTTCACTAAAAATATATTATATAATTCAAAATAGCCATGAGAAAGGTTTAATGTTCTTTTCAAAATAAATAATAAATGTTTTCAATGATGAATAGCCTGTGGACTCATTGATCAATATGCAATATATAGTTGTGCCCAAACATCAGACCAATATCACAAAGATGGACAATTATTATTTGTCAAAATCTACCAAGCAGAGTGCTTTATAAATTTTAGTCTTCCTTCAAGTAAAAAACCTTACCAAATTGAGTTTATGAACTAATATGTTTGATTGATTTTCTTGGCTGTTTTTCAGTTTTGTTCCTACTCCTTAATGTAGACATTTTCCAAAGAATTGCATTTTTCTTCTTACTTCATTTTTCCTCCACTTATCCTTAGATGAACTTCCTTTCAAGGCTTCTGATATCCTAGTTGCTTCCTCAATTTTTGCCTATAATTAACCAGTTCAACTTATTAAGAATTATAACAGACCTTGATTCTTTCAGGTATGTGGAAAAACAGGGCAGACAATTGAGGAGCTGAAGTTCTAGTAAGAACCTGCCAAAGATATTGAAATATGTGTATGTTATCAGGCCTTTCTTCCCTTCACTCTTACCTGATAAAAAAAAGAGATGTGAGAGGAGAGGAAAGCTCTTTGATTCCTTGGAATAAAGGGAGCAAATTCACCTAGGTGGATATTTCTAGATGTTTCCAGACTGTTCAATCTGGCTATCTGTAAGACATGTCAATTCAGCTAATCTATAAAAGGTCTGTCTAAATTTTGAGCATGAAGCTGGGCACAAAAAAGGCCTTACTAGATGTTTCATGTATATGAATTTCAAATCAGGCAAAAACAGTTAAAATAAAACTTTCTTTTGGGGTGGGGCAAAAGATGATATTAGTGGTATTTTTGAGGTGATAGTAATGTTCTGTTACTTGATTCAGTATGTACAAAAACATGTGCAAAGACACTGCATGGAAATTGCATAGATCATTCAGTTGTGTGGTAGTTTGAATGAGAAATGTCCCCTGTCAGCTCAGGCCTTTGAACACTTGGTCCAAGTTGTTGATGGTGCTTGGAAAGGTTATGGGAAGGTGAAGCCTTGCTCAAGGAAATAGTCACTAGGGGTGGGTTGTGAAAGTAAAATGCCTAATTTCACTTGTCATTCATTCTCTGCTTCATGCTTGAAGTTGAGATGTGCTCTCTCAGCTACCATGGCTTAAATGAAAGATAATTCATCCACTGAGGTTTGATGGATAAGGGAATTACTTTTATGCTTTTTTTGTGTAATGAGTAAGGCTGCCATGAGCATACTGTGTATGCCTTTGGTGAACATATGTGAGCCTGTCTTCTGAGTAGATTGCTAGGAATGGAGTTTTTCTATGGTAGGAAGTACTTATATTTGCCTTAATGAGGTAGCCCAGCAATGGTACAACATTTGTACTCTAGTAGTATGTAAATGTTGCTGTACATTCCTGCCAACAGGCCTTTTTTAGGGGGGAGGTAATTTTCAGTTAAAATTGATGCTTGCTAGTGTGTGTGAGCTACACAGTTTGAACTCATAATCTTCCCCATGTCTATCCTGGTCACCAGACAAGGGCTCGTTGAAAGGTACTCAGATCAGACTGCTAGGCATTGCTCACTCCTTGCGTCTTGTTTGTTACTGATACCTTACCAGGCGTCTTGCCTTCTAGGTTCAGCCTATTCGAGTCATTAACCCAGTGCCTTGCTCCATTGTATCTTTCTCCCATCAGGTAAGCTGGATCTTACAGATTCTATTGCAATTGCATCTCTCACAGCTCACTAGAGCAGGAGGTTACACCTACTGGGGTTTTGTAGAATGCTTCAAGGAGAAGAAGCCTTGAAGTTTTATGTCACAGGATACACAGGGCCATCAAGATGTCAAGGATTTCATAAAACAGATTTGGGTGGGAGAACAGTAAATGTAAATGTGCCAAGAGGAACAAATGCACTGAGTGCTCGAGAGTCCTGTCATCTCTGCACTTAATGGAGTCCTTGGGGGATGTGTGGGGGATGGTCTTGGTAGGAAAAAGGAATGAACATCCTGCAGGCAATTGTGGTGTTGCCACTGTGGATGAATATTTGTGATTTAAAAGGTTGTGATAACTTACAATAGTTTCAGTGTGGGAGGGGGCATATTAGGTGACAGTGCCTACAACTCTAGTTTCAGGGGATCTGTTACTAAAATCTGGGTTCTGTAAATATGAATCGTAACAGTACAAACTAGATGCGAACAGTGATTTGTTCTCGAGGTGAGTGATAAGGAAACAAGTGTGATATTCCAGTTGATAAATTCTGACACTCTTGGCAAACATTATGACAGTGAATATTATAAGGAGGAGATAGGCATGCAACAGAGTTAAGATGATAGGGTGGAGTGGCTATGTGACAAAAACATAAACATCTGAGTTTGGATTCCCAGCACCCATATTTTTAAAATGTACTGGAACGGACAGGAGAGATGGCCGATGGCCATGAGAATGAAATGGTGATGGGGTGGGGAGGTGGGGGGTGCATCTCCAGGATATGACAGAGACCTGGGTTGGGGAGGCACCCAAGAATAAATGGATGTGACCTTAGCTGTGACTCACTATATTGGTGATGCAGAACCTAAAACGGTCTCCTCTTCTTGTAACCAAACAGGAACCTTAGTGGAACTATAGAGACACCAACCCACCCACAAAACTTTCAACCCAAAATTTATCCTGTCTATAAGAAATGCAGAGACAGGGGATGGATAAGAGACTGAGGGAATGGCCAATCAACAACAGGTCCAACTTGAGACCCATCCCATGGGTAAGAAGCAATCCCTGACACTGTTAATGATATTTGGTTATGCTTGCAGACAGGTGTATCTAGCATGGCTGTCCTCTGAGAGACTCAACCCAACATCTGACTCAGACAGATGCAGAGACCCACAATGAAAGAGTGGATGGAGCCTGGGGACTCTTATGGAAGAATAGGGAAGGCCCTGAACAGGATAGGAACTCCCCAGGAAGACCAACAGAGTCAACTAACTTAGACCCTTGGGGCTCTCAGAGATGGAACCTCAAACCACAGAGCATAAACTGGCTGGACCTAGGCCTCTGCATACATAAGTAGCAGATGTGCAGTTTGATCTTCATGTGGGTCTGACACTGGAGCAGGGGCTATCCCAAAAGCTGTTGCCCTTATGTGGGATATGTTCTTCTAGCTGGGATGCTTTGTCTGGCCTCAGTGGGAGAGGATATGCCTAGCCTGGCAGAGACTTGATGTGCCAAGGTGGGGGGTACCCAAGGGGAACCCCACCTGTCCAGAGGAGAAGAGGAAGGAGATGGAAGGATTGTGGGAAGGGGTGATTTGGAGAGGGCAGTGATTAGGATGTAAAGTGAATAAAAAAAAAGTAGGATGTAGTGGTGGTGGTGGTGAGTGTTTATAAAGCTGGTCCTGAGGAAGCCAACATGGATAGATTACTGTAGGGGTTGCTGACTAGCCAGTGTATTTGAATCAGTCAGTTCTAAGTTCAGTAGGAGTGTTTGCCTTGTAGAATAAGATGGCGAGTGATTGATGAAGACACTGACTTTGACTTCTGGCTTCCATAAGCCCATATAAATATACATGTGTTCACATGCCAGCATGCACACATGTACACACAGATGAACATGTACATAGACATGTACCATACATACCCAAAGAAGACAGAGTTAAAAGATGTTAGTAGAAAGTTGATGGAGAAGGATGGCATGAGGGCTCTGAAATGTGTTTTCTATAAGTGAATAAGGATATAGAGTACCACAAATGGGCATTACTCCTGAAAGATGATGAAAATACCAAGGAAGAATTAACGCCTGGAATGGTCACTATGGAGGAGTAAAGAAAACATTGAGGTAGAGAAGTCCTGTGAGCTGATAAGTTGTGATTCTGTGATCTTAGAAATGTGATGTGGGAGTGGCCTGATCTTTTAGAAAGGGAAATGTAAAAAAAGTAGATCTGGGGAAGAAGGGAGATGGTAGGGGACTGAGAGAAGTGGAAGGAGGGGAAATGCAGTCAGGATGCAATGTATGAGAGAAGAAAAAGAAGAGGAGGGGGAGGGGAAGAAAGAAGAAGAAGAAGAAGAATAGGAGGAGGAGGAGGAGGAGATGAGCATCAGCACTGAGGCATGGTGGTGCAAGCCTTTAATCCAGCACTTAGGAGGCAGAGGCAGGCCTCTGTGAGTTTGAGGCCAACCTAGTCTACAAAGCAAGTCCAGGACAGCTAGTGCTATTATACAGAGAAACCCTGTCTTGAGAAAACAAGCAAGCAAGCAAACAAACAAACAAAAACCAAAACAACAACAACAAAAAGGAATGAGATGTGATCTAGAAGGATATTACTGGGGCTGTTGACAGTCCAAGGGCAATGGAAGTGACACATACAGGTGAGGTCTCTTGGAAAGGATTAGAGCAATGAGGATCCAAGATGTGATGTTGGCAAATATCATCATTGAAGTAGCAGGCAGAGGAAAAGAAACCCTGAAAATTACTAGGCAAAATTTTAGATTGTCATGACAACCTAGTTTATAAAAGAGCAGCAAAGCATACACTAATCAAAAATTCCAGTCTTTCAGATGATATTTTCACTATGATATTATCTTAGTGAGATGTTTTGAAAGGGATTATGCTTTTCCCTAGTCCCAGTGTTATAACTAATAGTCAGTACATATCAGTAGAATCTCTCTGGATGGCTAAATATGGCAAAAATATGGCTTCCTCTCCTCATGTCCACTTCCAAATTCAAGGATTACAGGTATGCACTACCATACTCAGTTTATGTGGTACTGGGAATTGAATCTAGGGCTTTCTGATGCTAGTCAGATACTCTATAAACTGAGCTACATCCCCAGCCCTGTATCTTCATTTTAATGGATGTTTTCTTAAGATTTTTGTCTCATCCAGCACCACTCCCCAAACTTCATGCCTCTTGGTGGTATATAAATGGTGGTGGGGAAAAAGCTGCTGGAGAAAGAAATCTAGATGTTTTCATTATACTCTATGTTGGCAATAGCATATGCAGTATTTGGGAAATATGGATACTTGCTTGAGAGTGACCTTTCAAGAATGGGATGATGATGAGAAAACTCAGTGTGATGTTGACACATAGTGTCTGTTTTAACAGGGTGGAATAGAATAGTGTTTTAAGGAACATTTCACTCAGAAAGTTCATTATAAAGTGAGGTGTTTGTACTGAGTGTGTTTGTCCCCTGTGCCTCACTGTCTTAACAATTCCAGGAAGTTTTCTTGGAGATAGGCTGAGCCTCAGTGAATTAGGAGATCTCCAGGGTCTGACACCAGAAGCCCGGAGTTACTGGTGTTTTAAACATTGGGGACAGACTTACCATAACAAAAGGTAAAGACACAGTGTGGGCTAACCTACATCAATTCTAAGACACACCATTATGGATACATGCATTCTTCAGGTGCTAACATACAATATTGGTAATAAATAAGTGCTTGACATTTAATTTATATAGTGCCACATTACTTAGTAGCACCGAATCATGATGGACCCCTTGGGTTCTGTAACAGTCAGTTTTCTAATTGCTGCAACAAATACCTGACCAAGGCAACTTAAAAAAGGTTTATTTTTGGCTCACAGGTTCAGAGTACAGTCTATCCTTGTGAGAAGGACATATCAGCAGAAGCATGAGTCAGCAGGTCATACTGGAACCTACACTCAGGAAGCAGAGAAAAATGTGTTCCTCAAATCAGTTTCTTATTTTTATTCAGTTTAGGAACCCAGTCCACGGAATGGTGCTCACCTACCTTTAGGGTGGGTCTTCTTACTTCAATTAACCTAAAGCAGAACTTTCCTCAGAGACATGCCCAGAGATTTGTTTCCATGGTGATTAAATCAGGTCATTGACAACTAAGATTAATTATCACAGTATTATAGTGGGGTAGATGCATTATAACATATAAATACAGGCATGTTCTTGAGCATCATCCATCATATTAAAAAAAAAACAGTAGAAGATAGGGGATGGATTTAGCATTATAGTGAGCAACATTTATTAATCGGCCAAAAGATGAGAGTGAAAGTGATTTTAGCTGAATTGCACTGTTTGATGCAGGGTTTCACTAAAGCTCAGGGTGGCTTCCAATTAGGAATTCTTTAGACTCTCAAGGGATAAGATTGTAGGTGACATTGTGCCTAGCTGGAGAGTCTTACCTGAAACAAAAATAATGTCTCTGAAGGTACTTAACTGTTATTTAAAGGAGTAGCATCTGTCCCTGTAATGCCTTCCTAATGCCAATAGCATCTCCTCCTCCTAGTTCTTACATTGAGTGGACAATGTTTTTAAGTATATTTTTAACTTCATTGACTATATTTACACATTTGGTTTTTTTTTTTCCCCTGAGAGGTATATGTATTAGAGAAATATAACCATTTATGTAATGTAAACAGTGAACTTCCCATGGAGGTACCTTAGAAGTGTGCTCATGGATTAGTATTCAGACTCCTTTCATTTACTCTATGTGGTGCCAAAGTATATTTTCCTTGTCCTGGTGAATGTGTCTATGGTCCACATTCCTCTTTTGATCTTAATTTGGCTAAAGTCAAGGAACAAAACCAGTCATTTCAGGAAAACAAGAAAGTAAAAAAAAAAAAAAAATCCCCCCCAAACCCCCAAACAAACAATTTATTACGTGAGCAGGAGAATGATTGATGGGGAATGAGTGAGTAAAAGGTCTGAGAAGTTATGTCCCTTTGCCCCTAATGTGTCTTCACATTCCCTGATCCAGCAACCCTGCTGAGAGTCTAAAGCACAGAATGTGCTCTGCCTCATTCTGGTTTCTTGGAAATGCAGCCTTTCAGATACCTTAGAGGCTAAACCTAGAGGGAACACACTGGATTTGAAATACGTTCCTATGGCAACGCAGAGACAGAATATCTTGACTCCTTTGGAAGCTAAAAGAAAGAGTGATTGTTCAGTATCAGGAAATGTCAGTTAGTTCACACACCTGACTTCAAGAAACAAACCAAGGGACAGGATAACTTTCACTGAGGAAGAATAGTGGAGAAATGCAGTGAGATCAAGGGAAATCTGGTACCTAGACTTCCTATAATACATTTAGAAAACTTCTTTTTAGTGGGTATCAGATTTAATTGATCTTCACTCTAGACCAGTAAATGTAGAAGGGAGATTCACATAGTGCTATGTTAATCACTGAAAAGCCTGGGTAGGCAGGTGCTCTACATAGGTGGCTTTGGCCCTTGACAGCTTAAAGGAAGAAAAATAACACATTCCACAAATGTGGAGCTGACATGGGGGGGGGGAGGCGAGGAAGAGAAAGGAGGCAGAATTTTGTTTTAGTGTCAGACAATTGCAGTCTTTCAATTTTTCTCTATTATTGATATTTTCATTCTGTCTTTGCCTATGAACTTAAAGGGCTACTTTGCAGATAAACATGTCTAGTCTATACGGGTACTAATTTTTACCTTACACCAAATCACACCTGTGTTCTAGCTGCAAAAAAATAAGCACCGTAAATGTCCTCATGTTCCCTTTAACAGCACACAAACTTCTATATTGGATAATATTACTAAGAAAAAATAGGGACTTTGGGGGCAGCTCTTGGTGATAGCCTCAGGTTGAAAACCTCTATCTCAAAAAAAAAAAAAAAAAAAAAAAAAGAAAGAAAGAAAGAAAAGAAAAGAGAAAAAACAAAACAAGTTATTTTGCACCTGAGAAATAGCACCTGAGGTTGACCACTGCCCTCTATGTGTACATGCTGTCTTAATGGCCTTGCAGGCCCGGCCCTATTAGTTTAAAGGTAAGTTCATGGTTCCAGTTAGTGCCTGCCTATGTACCCCATGGCAGAAATGCCAGGTCATGGATACATGTTTTTAAAATGCAGCACCCCCAAAAGTTTATGAGCCAGAAAGTCTGTTTTTTTCCCCGGGGTTTTGAAGGCTCTTTTTCTTCAAGATTCCTAGGATGCTAATACTAGCTATTGATCTGTAATAGAAGAAGCCAGGGAAAGTCACAAGACCCATACATGAGATTCTAACTGTGACTTTCTTCCCTGCCCTGGTTACAAGTGATCTTGGGACATTGTCTGGAGCATCTAGTGTAGCATTCTGTTAAACTCCACCTCCACAGTTACCTAGCAACAGCAGTATGCTCCTCCCCAAAGCTACCTGGGAGACGGCCAGGTAGCCCTCCCCCACTATTATAAGAGGGGCTGCTGGCCCCTCCTCCCTCTATTGCTCTTGCTCTCTTGCTCCTTACTCCTTGCTCTCTTGCCCTCTTGCTCTCTTGCGCCTGCAGTCGTATCTGACCCTCTCCTCTCTCCCCTCCCCCCTCCGCGTGGTCATGGCCCCACCTTTCTCTGCTCTCCTTCCTCCCTTCTCTCCGCCTAAAAAAAAAAAACTTTTCCTCCTGGAACCCTCCGCTGCTGGTTTTCTTTTTTAATAATAACATCTAGGAAATGTAAGGTTGACTGAAAGGGGACTTTATGATGCAGCATCATGAGGTCATAACATGTGGGTGGGACTTTGAGGTAATGCACTACTTTGGGGATCATTTGTTCATGAAATAACCACCTCATCATGCTCATTCAAAATAAGTCCAATAAAATCATTGTTTCGCCAATTGGGCTTTGGAAGAGTCCATTTTGTGTGAATAGAGATTTGTTTGTGTCTCCCTCAGGATAGTTAAGGCAGCCAAATGGATTTTTTCTGGGTTATATGGACATGGTAGACTGCTCCTGTTTCACCTTGTTAAGTTCCTTCCTGTTGGTGGATAGCCCTAGTCTTGTATTTGATGCTAATCTGTTTTCCTGGGAGGGGCTCAGATGAGGAGTCAATCAGTATACGGTGATTCTCTTGTGAACCTTTTGCTCACCTTAATTTGTAAAATAAAGCTAGAGCCTGTGATTGGGTGATTGGGCAGTAGAAGGGAAGTGAGTGAAAAGGTTTGGGGGAGAGGAGAGAGGGAGGAGGATGGAGGAGGAGGAGGAAGTAGAAGGACAATGGGAGAAGCACTGGTCTGGAAAAACTGTAAGTTATAAGGGATCTCATAGCTGGGAATAGAGTAGTGTAATGGTAAATTGCCCAATCTAGTGTGCAGTTTGTATTCATAATTATTGAGTTGTGTTTTCTTTGACCGATCTTATTGGGTTGGTGATTTACCACAACACCTTCCTCCCTGAGTTACTACTATTCATTTATACACTCATTTAACAAGCTTCAAATCCTCATGTCATCTTCATAGAATTTATGCGATTATAGACAATTGAGCTGAACTGCCTTTCTCAGAAATCAGCTATATATCTCCTGCATTATCAATCGTCATTACATCCGCCATGGTCATTGTCCTCCCTCCCTCCCTCCCTCCCTCCCTCCCTCCCTCCTCCCTCCCTCCCTCCCTCTCTCCTCCCTTCCCACCCTCCATCATTGTCTCTAACTCTCTGTGTAGAATTGGTGGGATTTTGTGTGTGTGTATAATGTTCTGTCTTTGGAACAAAGAATTGGAACCACAATGTCTGCACTTGCAACCTTTTTCCATTGTAATTGCAGGATTCTTGTTCTATGCTGGCAGTGTTATAGTCAAGGAACTATGAGGTTAAACTACCAGGCTAAATCACACAGGGTGGAACTTCCTCCATCCTTTGGGAGAAAAAACTCAGAAAACTCCCTTTTTTCCTTCCAGGTTCTTAGGGAAAAACTGAAAAGTTCTTCCTTTCAGGATCCCTGCCATAGGTGACTATTTTTCCTCTCTCCCAATTAAAAAAACCATTTTCCAGTGAATTCCTTTCCAGGGTTTTCAAGAGAATTTGGCACCTACCCTTCCTCCCCTAGCTGCCCCATGACCATGTTGCATTCTCCTAATGTCTTATAATTCTCTCCCACTTTAAAGCCTACCCTTCTCCCAACCCTGATCTAACTCTTCTTCTCTTTTCCAGATAAAGATCATTTTTGTGCCAGTTCCTGTCATAAACAAAGTTCCCATTTAGCCCAGAATCTCTGTTCCAGCTGCCTCTTTCCATGCACAGTCTTCTCAGTACTGTGGACTGATAACTTGTATCCACAGTACTCACTAAGTGATACAAATGGGAGATCTTAGCAACCCAGAGGAGAAGGAGAGGGATCCAGTGGCCATAGTGAGAATATTAATTTATATTCATATAGTTTTAGAGCCAGCAGGCCAGGACATATGCCATTGGAATAAACCAGGTGACGGGGAGGACTGTCTATAGATGTTTTTACAGAGAACAGTTTTCCTTCCTCTTTTTTTAAAGACTATTTTATTTATGTGTATGGAGGTGTCTGTGTCCATGGAGACAGAAGAAGATGTTGGATCCCTTGGAACTGCAGTTATAGGAGTTGTGAGCTGCCTGTGTGTGTACTGGAAACTCAACCGAGTCCACTGAAAGAATAAGATGTACTCTTAACAACTGAATCATCTTTCCAGCCACATATTTTTTCTTTCTTGTTTTGTAATATGTGGAGTGTGTGTGTGTGTGGGGAGTATTGTTGGATATCCTGCTGTTCTTGGTTCCCTTGAAACAGAGTCTGACTGAACTGGAGCTAACCTGTCAGTCAGAAGTACAAATGACCCCTTGTCTCTAAGTCCCTGACTTGTCACTTAGCACTAGGGGCCTAGGCACACAAATTCTTTTCTTTTCTTCGTTTTACACATGAGTTCTAAGGATTTGAAATCAGGTCCTCATACTTATGCAGCAAGCACACTTACCCACAAACCATCTCTGCAGTCCTTGCTGTTCCGTTTTCTCATTCTGCTTGAACTTCTGACTGGTACCTTTTCATGCCTCATCTTCAATGGTAGCCACAGCTGGTTGGCTTTTTCTCACCAGCCTCACTGTGACACTCTTTTTAGTTGTCAAATCCCCATTCTACTTCTTGTTATAGAGACCCTTGTGGTGATGTGACACTGCCATAAAACATAAAGGATGCTCTCGCCCATCTCCTGCCTATACTTTAATCTCATCTATGTAGCTTCTTTGGCCATATAATACTTGGAGATTAGTATAGTGACATTTTAGGGGCCTCACTAACTCTGCCCAGCATGGAATATCTCTGGTGAGCCCTAAAAAGCAGATTCCCACCGCAAGATAAAAAAGACCTTGAGCTGTTTTCTCTAAGTCTTGTCCAGCTCCCCAGGACAAACAAAATAGCATGCCCTGCCAGCTGTTTGCATTTCCCAGTCAGCCACAGTTCCTGCACCACCCCCAACCTGAGAAAGAGTTGCACCTGGTCATTTGTATGCAAGGGGTGATGGAGAATGAATTCAGCCAGCCTCTCTTCAGGCAGTGTGCTTTAAATGTTGTATGAATTGAAACGGGCTTGTTGTTGTTGTTGTTGTTGTTAAGCAATGCAAGAAAATAGATATAATGTCTTGGAGCACAAAAACAATGGCTTTTGATCCTTCGTTGAATAATGCATTGCTTGTTTTGTGCTATTAAATTGATAATTTACTCTGTAGGGATTTATTTGTATATTAATCCATCAAGGAATAAAATGGCAAGTGATCGGTTCCGGTGTTTACCTAGTTTTTCCATCTTCACATTTACCATGTAACAGCCTTCCTTGAAGCCTACTCAGACATTAAAATTGGAGCTTTTTTTTTTTTTTTTTTTTGAATTGTGCCACATCTGAATGAAGGCAAGAGATAAGGAACATGACAAGCAATAAATAAAGCCAAGCTTTGTATATATGCTGAGTAGCAATAAATCGAGTATGCAAAATAAAAGCAAACCTGCAGACATGGGAAAGCAAAGCCTTCTTTTTTTATATATATATAGACATGCTTCAGATGGGTGAAATTTAACAGGGAACAATCATTCATATAATGTAAAACACAAATTAACCCAAGACAGTGCTTATAACAGATTTAATGACAAGGGCCAGCAAAAAGCTACAAGTAGAATATCGATCAAGCATGATTGAGAGAGAGGAAGAAAATGCTCGAAGGAAGAATGCCTCTTCAGTGCCAAAGACCAAGAACCATGGATATAGAACCCATAGGCCCCAGGAGACCTACTATGGTTAGTCCACTAAATGAATATTGCATTAGAATGCTTCTTTTAAAATGTTTTTAAAATTTATTTTTACTGAAAAAAGTTACATTATTGTCTGATCACAGTTTCTCCTCCTATCTCCTCCCAGGTTCTCCTGACCTTCAACCTTTCCAATTCCAGGCTCTCTCCTTCTCCCTTCTCCCTCATCCCTCCTCCCACCTCTCCCTCCCCTCTCCCTCTCCTCTCCCTCTCCTCTCCCTCTCCCTCTCCCCTCCTCTCCCTCTCCCTCTCCCTCTCCTCCCTCTGCTCCCCCTGCCTCTCCTCGTGTCTCTCCCCCTGCCTCTCCCCCGTGTCTCTCCCCCGTGTCTCTCTCTCTCTCTCTCTCTCTCTCTCTCCTCTCTACTCTTCTCTCTCTTTCTCTCTCTCTCTTAAAAACAAGCAAACAAATTAAAAGACTGACAAGGATGAAACAAAATAAACAAACAAGAACAAAGACACTAAGAAAGAGCAGGAAAACATACATGATGCGTGTGTGCGCACACCCACACACCCACCCACCCACCAGTAAGGTTAAAAAAATAACCAAACAAAACAATATGAGACCAAGAAAACCCCACCCACCCAAAAATACCTTTGACTTAATTTTGTGTTGGCTATCTACTGCTGGGCATGGAGCCCTGGCCCTAAGTATGGTTTGTATACAAAATGTGGCTCCTTGAAGAAACTAATTTTTCCTTTGTGCTTGTCAATTTGAGATAGCTTCTTGGTTGGGGATGGGAGCTTGTGTCTCTTTCTCTTTTCTCACATTGGTCATGCTAACTTGGTAGCGTTGAGTTTGTATGTATGTTGGTCCTCTTGTATCTGGAGACACTGTTTCCTTGGTATCATCCATCCCTTCTGGCTCTTTACAGATTTTCAGTTTCTGCCTTCACATAATTCCCTGAGCCCTGAAGGAAGGGTTTTAATGAGATATCCCATTTAGGACTAAGTGCTCCACTGTCTCTCACTCTCTGCACATTGTCCATTTGGGTGAGGCTCTGTGTTAGTTCCCATCTACTATAGGAGAAAGCTTCTCTGATTATGGCTGAGCAAGACACTGATCTATATAATTAGGAGTCATTTTATTGTTACATTTCTTTAGAAGAACAATTTTCTCTTTTTCCTCTAGGTCTGTATGGTCTATCTGTTTTCAGATTCTTGGCCAGTTGAGTATTGTCAGGCATGGGTTTTGTCTATGGAGTGGGCCTTAAATCTAATCAGTTAGTGGGTGGTTCCCCCAATAAGTTTTGTGCCACTATTACTCAACATATCTTTTAGGCAAGCCCACCATTATAGATGAATTTGTAGTAGGCTGGTGTTTACTGTTCTCCTACGGTAGTATGCAGAGTACCTTCCATAAACACATATACCATAAACACTAATTGGTAGGAGTGAAGGCTCAAGGTAGGTACCAACTTGACTTCTCCATGTTCACTGAGATATATGGGGTGTTGATCCCATTTCTTTTTAATAGGTGTCCTTCTCCCCATCCGAGAATATAGCTCTCACCGCTCATCAGAGGACAGTTCCCACAACTAGGCAAAGTATTGAGAAGAAGTAACTGGGGATTCTCAGTTCCCAGGGCCAGGAATCATAATAGAAGGGGGAAACAAAAAGAAGTCAGCAAGGATTGCTGCAATAGTGTCTTCTAGACAGGGGCAGGGCCCTTGTAACTCATGACCATAGCAGCTGTGGTCTCCTGATAGAGACCTGAAACAATTTCACAGCAGTCAATATTCCAGTATGGATTGGGAAAGAGTGGGGCTTAGAGGCTCTCATCCCCTAGATTCGCTGATATAAGATGGCTGCTAGAGGAGTAAAAAAGTTTTCTTTAGGGTGTGGCTTCTCACAGGTTAACCATGTTCCGTGAGGCCCATACCTACAAATATATGGGTAGTTCTAATGGACCCAATGGGTAAAAAAAAATAAAGGAAATGGACTCTCTCCTAGTCACTGTCAAGTTCCAACGCTCCTCAGCTGGAATAAGGGCTTCTCAATCCTTTCTTATCCAAACTGGAAGGTTGTCTGGCTGGATCTTGTGCAGGTCTTGTGAACAGAGTTCTAGAGCCAACTCTGCTGTGAGTTCATATGTGCAATGCCCTGCCACATATGGCAAATATTCTTTCATTGCAGATATCTACAAACTCCAGGCATTTTTTGACAGGATACAGTTCCTGACAGCCTACCTATGTTTCAGTGCAATGGTACTACACCAATTCACATACAGGAAAAACATGAACTGATCTCATGGGCTTTAGAAAGAAAACATGGAAGTTGGGAAGGAAACTGATAGGTGGATAAGGGAGAAGTTAAAGACTAAAAGAGGTGGTTATGAGCAAGATACATTGCATACACGTATAAAATTCTCACACAACAAATAAAATAACTATAATATAAGGAACTTTAGATTTTTATTTTTAAACATTTCCAATTTTTACAAAGGATTTGTTTATTTGGGAATCTTATAACAATGTATTTTTGAAAAGATTTATTTATTTTATTTGTTATGCATGTTTTCCCTGGATTGTATATATGCAGATGAGAGTGTGTTTGACATCTGTGAAGGTCAGAGAGGGTGCCTGATCCTCTGGAATAGGAGTGACAGATGGTTTGTGGTGACTCAAATCCAATTTTCCTATAGAGCAATAAGTGGCTTTTAACTGCTCAGCCATCTCTCCAGCTCTCCTACCATATAGTTTAATCGTATTCACTTCCTCCCTGATTCTTCCAGGATATAACCTATCCAATTTGTGCTTTCAAACATTTCTAGTCCAATCTGTGCTGCTTATACTCTTGGGTATGTTGCCATCCACTGGAGCATGGTTGGCCTACCAAGGCCCTACACCTTTTATGGAAATTCATTTCCTTCTGGTAGGTTTTTGCTAATAGCTCCTCAGCTGGGAGTGGGACTTTGTGCCTACTGTCCCCTTCTAAGCTTGGATTTGGTATGGCTTTGTGTCTTTCACAGCTCTTGTGCGGGCCCTGTCAAGACCACTGCAAGATTTCATGCACAACTGTTATGGTTGTATCTAAAAAACACTGTATCCTTGTCATCTACTCCCTTTGGCTGCAATCTTTCCTCCATATTTTCCACAATGATCCCTGAGCTTTGGAGGAGAAGTGTGATACATTTTGTCCTTTTTAGAGTGAGTTTTCCAAATCACTTATTCTCAGCACTTTGGACAGTTGAAGGTCTCTGACTTAGTAGTCATCTTTTGCAAATACAAGTTCACTGCAGAAAACTCAGAGACATACTAATTTGTGGGTATAGCAAGTTCTTATGAGGTGGCTTAATGCTATGAAGACAGTTAGTCATGGATCCTTAGAGATTATAACCCATGAACGAGTGATGCCCATATTAGAGACACTGGTTTCTCAGTTCAGTTTTTAGCTACTTTCTGGGCATATCTTTGAAAAGAATAGAAGTAAATTTGATTGATAAAATGACGTTATGGAATTTCTTTCTGTTGGAGAAGAGACACTTGTTCAGATATTGGCAGAACTGAGCTTAGGCATTTCTGGTTCCATATATGGTTTTCTCTTCAAATAAAAATGAAAATGTTATCATCTAATGTACCTTTTTGTCTTTCCCCCCCCTTTGTTTTCCTTTCTGAGACAGGAGCCTTACTATATAGTATGTATTCTGACTTCTGCCTTGAGTAGTTTGCTGAGCCTATGTGTTTGTCCTCTACAGGGCATACAATAACAGGCATTTTCAGTCTCTGCTTTCAGTGTCATTTATTTTCTGCCCCTGGATATTGGGTTACATTTTGTTTAAGCAAATAAAACATTTAAAAGATTGTTGTCTGTATTGAGGGGAGGGCTTTTGTCAGAAGGATATAACAAACTTAATTGTTCACAAAGGCCCAGCAATAGAAGTCAAGACTTGCCTTGGTTGCTTGCATTTTTAAACTCAAGCAAGGCTTTTGTGTTATTCAGTTTAAGAAATAAAATGGCTGTATAAGGGATGCAGTTTAGCAGTGGCATGCATGTGTAGAGTACTATAGACCCTGATTTTCATCTGAAGCACCAGTAATAAAGGAAGCAATCTGATTAGTTAGGCAAAGTATTTAAGCACCAGAATTTGGAAAGAACGACTTAATTTTGACAATATAGTTGTATGAGACATTCACTAATTGATGTCCAAGAGTTTCAATTTTATAAAAACCCTTTGGACACTAAGGCATTTGAAATGTATAAAAATGATATATATGTGTATACTCTTGTGTATACCTGTGTATATATGTGTATATATCTCCACAGCATAACTGCAATTGGATAACAAAATATCTTCTGGTGTTAAAACTGTCCACTAGTAGAAAAATCATGGGCTCCTGAAATGCTGCTGAGATTACAGGTGTGTGAAGCCATGTACTGATTTATGTGCTACTGGGGATTAAATTTAGGGCTTCCTGCATACTAGGAAATCACTCTTCCAACTGAGCTACACCCTGAGTCCCTCAAATATATCTTCTAGAGGTTTATTTTTATAACTGAGAATAGCTCACAATGGAAAGAAAGCAAGGACCCGTGCAAAGTGTTCAAGGGATTAGAAATGTTTCAGCTGTACACACGACTAGGAATGAGAATGACAGGAATATGTATACAAGAAAATGAGCAATGTGTGTTAGTTACTTTCTGTTGCTGTGCTAAAATACGCATAATAAAGGCAACTTACAGAAGGAAGAATTTATTTGGGATTATGGTTCCAGAGGGATAAGAGTCCATCATTCAGGAACATGGCAGAAAGCACCAACTAATGCAGCAGGAACTTAGTGGTGGGTAAATACATTTGGAAACTTAAGTAAGAAGCATCACATCTGGAACCATAAGCATAATGTAGAGAGAGTAAACTTTAAGTAGGGCAAGGCCTGAAGCCCTCAAATCCATGTCTCCAGTGACTTGCATCCTCCAGGTGGCCGTATTATAAAATTTCCTGCCACTTCTAAACTTTTCTAAGCAGCACCATCAACCTGGAGACAAAGTGTTTCAGTGCTTGAGACTATGTGGGGAATGGAGGCGATTTCTCATTCAGACTACAATAGGATGGTTTTTGAAATGTGTTTTTTACTGCTTTTTCAGTACAGAGGAAAACCAGTTTGTGAGTTTACGACAAACACATACCTCCTTTGTTCTGTAAAAACTGTTAAACTGTCCCTGGAAATTAGAGCATTAATGCACAGAAGATGAATTTTATTGGTTGTAATTTGTCTAGTATTAATGCTGATAGGAGTTTCATGTAACTTGAGTTTTAAATGCTAACATTTTAAAGAACAAGATGAAAAATATAATAAAAAGACAATCTTTCTCCAATATCTAACTGGGGCATGACTGGAAGTTTTTTGAGAAATAGTGAAGAAACATGAAATAAAATGAATTATTTGGATTGGAATAAAAAAAAAATATAATGTACTTCCCTTCTGTGACCTTAGGTTGCTCTGACACAAAGTTGAGAGCAAAGATTTTTGGCTATGTCTCCCCTGATATTTACATCGTGAAATTCTGCCAATAACCGAAATGATTTTAATAATAATATCATCTATAGTTTGGCTGATTATCCCTAAATGAACTTGAGGATCTTTGTTTGCATTCAAGGACTTGGGAAAAAATTTGGGTTTTAGATTCCAGCATGTTCTCCTCCTTAAAGCCCTATACGCCCTCGTTCCATTTTCCTATGACTTATACACTCCTAATCCTGGAAGCATTAATCTCCTCCAAGAACCCCCCCAGGTAACTCGTGTCACTATGACCGACCAGTCTTCCACCCACCCAAACTCGTCCATCGATCCACTCCCCACAAAGGATGTCACGCCCACCCCATTCCCACCAAAACCCACCA
Organism: Mastomys natalensis; assembly: GCA_021653895.1. NCBI lineage: Eukaryota > Metazoa > Chordata > Mammalia > Rodentia > Muridae > Mastomys > Mastomys natalensis. The sequence goes on along the minus strand of JAJTUV010003408.1, from coordinate 57,251 downwards.
CGACTACTCAGACTCCCCCGCCCCATTGGCCCACAATAACGGATCTCATTCTCCCGATACTTAAAATATAGCTATCCCCACTCCCAATTATCAAATATAGCTGGCCGCCCTGTGTCCCCCTTTCCGCTTAATTCCTCAGCAACCCTTGCGCGGCTGTGTTGGTTTAGGTACGCTCTGGGGCTCTGGTATGTGTTAGAGGAATTGTTGCTTTCGTACTCCTGGTTTTCTCTAAACCTCCCGTAGATGCATCTTAAAACTCACACATCAGGTACCACTACACTCAATTACCTTCCTCGCATTGTGGGGAACCCCATGATCCTAAAACTCATGTTAATATCAGAGAGGCATCTGCCATACAGAGATGTTCAGACGACATGTGCAGCCATCCGAAGGAGACAGCTATATCCAGATGCTCTTCTGTCACAGCAAAGGCACACTCCTGACATCCTAAAACCTAGCATCAACGACTACCGTTTTTTGACTGTAGCATAGGATGGAGATATCCCATGGAATGACAAAGGGCTGTCAGTACGGCCCCCTTCCTTCAGTTATCTGTTCCCCTTCACTGTGTCTCCAAGATTTTGCTCCCTAGTAGTTATATTAGTTAACATCCATCTATAGAATGGACTGATTGCGTAAACCCAATCACCAAAAGAACAAACATGGAATAGCACCACCCTAGTGCAAGTTTCGTACCCTTGACTATATTGGATTTTCAGGCCCAAGTACAAACGCTTAGACATACCCAAGATTCACTTTTCTAACCAAGAAGAGCTCCCTACATAAAAGCACATTTACACATCGAATCAACTAGCACAACAAAAGTAATGATGACCAAGAGGGGGGGGTCATCAGTCCTTATCTCTAACATTATACGATTACCCCACCCGTGGATCCAATATTGAACACGCGACCCACCCCCCATCAACACTCGCGACATCCAAATGTAAAAGCTCCTCCCCTCCAAACACCAAATTAAGATATCTAAACCTTATGGAACTCATGGCTCGGATACCTTTGCTCCAACCCGCTAACAACAAACAACAATGCTCAGACCTCTCCAGGGAACCAACAACCGTAACACGTATACGAAGTAGAAAAAATCACTTACCATCTCCCAACTCCGTCACCCAAACAGTACACCCCCCCTTCCCGAAGTCTCACCAGAAGGTACTAACCCTACCCACGCCATTACGCACCTAAGGAGTGACTGCGTAGGCCCCCATTATGATAACAGTAAAGTTAGGAAAGTCCTAGTAGGCCTAGGATGGATAGAAGTCCATCGAATAGACCCAAAGAAAGGCAGTCAGCGCCAGTGAGGGGCAATTCGAATGTGGGGAAGATGAGTGGGTAAGGTGGCAGCACATCTTCAAAAAGCAAGGAGGGGTGAAGAGATAGAGGGAATCCTGATGTGAAGTGGAAATGGAGGTGATGAGTGGATAACTTCTGAAATGTAAGATTTAAAATAACGAAAAAAAAATGTAGAATGTCATCTAAAAAAACAGAAATAAAAAATATAAATTAAAACACGAAATGTAGCAATGTTTTATCATATTTCTAGAGAAACTGTATTGTTTTTATTTTTACTGCCTTAGCTCCACCCCACCTCAGTCACGTATTGATAACCAAAAAATAAAAACCTGTGAATGTTATTGCAGCTACCTGACTAAACCCCAGATTACGCGACTACGTTATATACGATAAACTATGCTGCTTTGTCAAAGATACTGATGAGACTAGTCAAACATCAGGGCAGATTTGAATTTCTGCATACAAAAACCTTTTGCTTGATTAAACTTCGTCCCACCCATTAAAATACAAGTAGGACTGGACAATCATACTCAGACTGATTCACCCCACAGGAACCACCTATGGTAAAAAGGAGCGAATGGGACACTTGAACATCAGGGTGACATGCAAGCACAAGAACACCTATAGCTTAACCCAAGACTGACATCCCTCACAAGACCCCACATCTCCCCTGCTCCCAGCACCCCCCAAGAATGCCACACTCTAGTGCCAACTTGATGATATGGTGATCGACTTCTTTGCATTATTAAGAAAGTCGCTTCCACTTTACGGGTTTTCAACCACCCACCCCTACGTAGGAAATATGTCTAACTGCACCACATTCAGTCTCAGGACATTTAGGCATCTGCCGCGTGTAAAACAGACACGAACCCATCTTGCGCACCCGAAAGAAATTTACAAATAATAGAAAGTAATTAATGATGTCAGCCAAAATGATTTCTCAAATGTGCTCCAGACAGGTAGAGTACAATCCAGTATGAAACCCAGCATCAGTGCTTTATTATCATACAGACCAAAGCAGAGTAGAATGAATGATCATCTTCTCGCAACCCTCCCTCAGAGTGAAATACAACTTTAATCACATCACTTCAAGTCCACAAAACTTTGACTCGAGCAAATGAGAGTCCAGCTGACTCTTTGTTCTTCGCATTATAATACAATAACCAAACAATGTGAACACCAGAAAAGCCCTTCGAGTATCTTGTCCAAAACCCACAGGATTTAGTTATCACGGGGCTCAAAAGCGCAGAATTAAGACCAATTTACACGAGCCCAAAAATCCCACTCTGCCCGCAGTTAGGGTCAATGAAGGAATTTGAGCACTTAGAAGAGTCACTAAATGCAAACGTCCAAACTGGCGTGCTACACAGTTCTCCCCCACATAGAAAAAGCCTTCACCTCTTATACTACATACTTACCAGTACTAAAAGCAGAAGGCTCCACCGTATTTCGTAGATATACTCATGCCTAAACCATGTCACGGGGTAAAAATTCCAACATATCACCACATTACCCTACCCCTGAGAAACCACGCAGAGAAATACCATCCAAGATAAATCAGTGCCTATCGTACATTGCCAACCTAACCACATTATAGGCCAAGATAGGCAACGTAGTTAAGATGACCCGACACACATGCTCACAAACGCAAACCAGTTGAGACCCCAATAAAACCATCCTCCCCCTAAATTGAAATGCAGAGTCACCAACAATATACCAGGCCCAGAGTATTCTGCTACCCTTGAGTCTCCATAGCAAACTCACGGCCGAGCCTCCCCGTGCAAATCCACTACCCATTATGTACGCGAACAACACTACAGTAAACTCATATGTGCATTCCAAAACCATCCATCCATCCCATTCACCATTCAGCCACCAGTCGCGACCAGAATCAGAGTACCCATCACCCGATCGAACAAGCACCTAATCTCCATTCTATCCAAAAAACACAGCCCATACCTCCGCAGCACCGCTCTTCTACCCTGACCATCCAAGCGCCATAAAGTAAAACAAACCTAAATCATACCGAATCCTCACTACGGATTTATACACATTCTAAACTCCACCCACCATAGTACCCACCCTCCATAAAGAACCAAACAGTTGAAGCTCCAAACCTACTTTTGCGCAAATCGCTGCCTGACGACAATCAATCCCCTAATACATACTATACCACCTTAATAAGATTATAAACTAACAGAAATGCAAAGATCAATAGACTGCAATTCAGTAAAATAAACATCCATACACAACAACGCAACACTAACAAACCAGTCACCCAAATAGCAGCCACTACCACGACGCCCCCCAACACCGACAACACCCGCAAAACAAAAAGCTATGTCAACATAATAAACCGCAATAACTATACATCATAATTAAATCAAGACAATCACTATAGTCAGACTTATCCAGCAAACTTTGATGACAAGTTGGGCCCTATAATCAAGGTAGGGTCGAAGGAACACCATTTCTATCTACCCAAACTATCTCCAAGAAACGTCAATGGACCTTAACACAGACACTGCAGTGTATAGCATATAGATCATTACATAGACTACTTACAGACAACTACTATGAGATCAGTCCATGCACACCAAGCTCAAAAGCCCAAGTTCTACGCAACTATCATCTAATGCCCCGACACACACGCCCCCCCCCCACATACAACCAATAATACACCGAACCACGTCAAACCGCCAAACCCCCACAAAGGGCTACCGCCCATAAGGTCCACACAACTGGCCTACAAGGCGATCAATGCATAACCACACGCCCGAAAACTTATAAAAAACTCCACGACCTATACATACACAAACCCCACAAAAATCGTAACAAAGCTCCAAAGCGTCATAACAATATTTAAGAAAAAAGTATCTCATTATCTCCCTCATCAGAGCGCCCTCTTTTGGTTTGCACTTTGTGGCAAAAAACATCATGGGATAAAATATCCCACTTAAGATTGTTGCCATAAATGGACATGTCCTAGAAACATGTCAAAAGCCAATATCTCCCTTAAATGTTGTGTCTGAGGGGATGACTATATTAACTTAATAAGCGTAGTGCACCAGGAAAGGGCACATTTTGTGCCCTTCTAGGTAACACAATGCAGTTGCATCGCGTCACAACACTCTCTTACACCTTATAACTTTAATATATTGCCAAACAGAACAACCACAGATCGAATTTTTATTTTATGATTAGCGTTTTCTTTGCGGGCTGCTGCTTGTCTACGTTTTTCCAAATCCCAATGTAATTCTCGGTTTTGGGGCTGCTCTGTCACTCGGTCATTTTCCTCCCTGTATGATACTGGGATTGATCCAGATACAAACTAACACCAAAATTTGGCTTTACATGGTCTCAGGTGTGGGGATGTGAACTCAGTTTCTATTTTGTCATGTTTACGCAATTGCTTTCATTCAAGCCCATTATAGCCATCTCCCCGAGTCCTGATCAGTGATTTTTAATTCCCAGGTTTATCTTCTGAAATTGAAAAAGAAGAACTTGGCATAGAAACGAGTGTAATTAAATATAATTGCAGACGATATCCACGTACCGCCGTAGTGCCTACAAGATGCCAGGTTGCGCCAACATGACTTGCTTCAAAGCCTTGCGCTTTTCCATAGATGCCCGACGAACAGCACAAACAGGAGGGGCCTGTTGAGCTCAAAGAATAGCAAAACTCTAAATGGCCAAATGCAAGCAGATGCCCAACTGTAGGTATAGTTAAACTGGGTAGACAAAGTCAACAAAAAAAAACTCATTAAGGAGTAAAATAAGCTACTATCCTCAACTAATATTACATCGCTAATGGACATTAATATCAGCAAGAGAATCATATCAAACCAAGACAGCAGACACTATGTCAGATGACTAGTCCAAAAAAATGACATGGTCAGGCCTATCACCAGAGGATGGCAGAACCACACAATCAATGCAATGAAACACGAGATTTAGTTTGATCCAACAGACCCGTATCCAAACCAAACAGATTTCCATAACATTGTGAATGTTCGAAACTATATCTATGAGTGATGGTGTGTGTCCCAAGGTACTTACAGAGGCAAAACTCAGACACACTCACATAGGGAAATTAAAGCACCCAATGGGCTTCAAAATCACGGCAAGCATCATTTGGCAAGAACACAAAATTTTTTCAAGACGTGCACTGTGTCACCACGAGAAAGCGGTACTCACAAAATTGATCAGTATTAATATCTAGTTTAGAAACAGCGCCACAAATCAATGTTCTTACCACTTTCTCAATTAAGAATAGTGTTGATGATACAACCCAAACAACTCAAATACAATCAGCTGGTGGAGATAATAAACCCTAATGGCGCATGATCTCTTAGACAACCCTTTGGAACTTAAAACAAAACCGAAACCAAATATAGTATTAATAAAATTGCTAAATGTGAATCGGTTAGTTTAAAACAATAGAAAACAGGACTCTATTACATGTATGCGCACCTGCGAGCCCAAGAAACCTACAAACAAGATCTACCCGCCTTAGTGTAGTATGGACTACAAGATCCGTTTCTGAGGTCTCAATAAAACAGCAATCTAACTCTACCATACGGCATAAAACATCTACAAACCGCCAGACCAATTGTTACAAACACCACCCAACCACACTACTCATGCTATCATTCATCTTCGTCCTAGAAACTAAGCCCAAACACAGCCAGCTACACAAATGAATCATGCACGACCAAAAAAATAACACCGGACATACATTTACCCAGCGCAATCATAACCGCACTCCCCCTGATGCCACGACAATGTCTGACCGCTCCATACGCTATGGGGACGAAGATAGGTGGGGGTTGCATGCTCTAACTCCACCCTCACAACCCACAACGCCAAGCCCGATATTCAATTCCCAGTGTGTGTGACATGGGGTGTGGGACACAAAAGCTAGGGTGTTTTGGCCCCCCGCCATAACGCTACCCATCAATTGTTGGCGGGATTGAAAAACGTTATTGTCATGATCTAAGGTCAATAGGAAAGACCAGGATATAAAAGAGTATGAGGAATTGACCTCAGTTGGAACCGAATGGCCCCCCAATATTCAACAAGCCCGCCCCCTCTCCAAGACCGAGTGATACAAAAAAAAGATTCTTTCCTATATATAGATACACATAACGATGAACTAGAGCCAGAGAACAAAACCCAAGACAAAACACCCTGGGGGGGGGGGGGGGGGGGGGGGCGGGGGGGGGGGGGGGGGGGGGGGGGGGGGTGGGGTGGGGGGGTGGGGGGGTGGGGGGGGGGGGGGGGGGGAGGGTGGTGGCGGGGGGGGGGGGGGGGTGACGGGGGGACAGGGGGTGGGTGGGGGGGGGGGAGGGGGGGGGTGGGGGGGGCTAAAATTACCACTACAGAGTCCTGTGGAATACAAACGACCATCCCAGACTCGACCCCAGACAATATGCGATATAGGGGCCAGGGGGGGGGGGTTGATCCCCCGCGTAGTAGATATTACGCTAGAAAATAATCACAATGTACCGTAGTACGCCAAAAAGAACTGCCAAACTACCACAAGTATAAGCGTGCAACAAATTGATACATTGCTTGCCTGCCCATAGTGGATCGCATGGCTACCACTGCATCGTCAGTCTATGGGCAACTTTGAAATGAACAGTGTCCATCGTGAGCATGACATAAATAACACCAACAAATTCTGCCATGAAAAAGACATGGAATCAGATTACATATGAGTATAAGTAAAGAATTCCAGCTTTATACTGGATGTGGAAAGTTTTTTTACACATATAGAAACACTGTGTTAATTACCAGACAAACACAAGCTTTTAATATTTCTGTGTTATACATTCTATATCAGCATGAAAAGCATCTCAGCAATCATAAAATCAAAATAACGGATCAACCCTGATAAGTATGAAACATGTACCTCCTGCCAAAGCTGACACACATCCAACATTAATTTTTGGCATGTTAAAATAAACAAGCACATTCCATCTCTTTAGTGAGCTTGTTGTTAGTTATTGTTTTGTAAATGCCAGAGTTATACATATACCAAAGAAATGTTTTAAATTAAAATCTGTTGTGATCTACTATGACATGTACACAGTGCATATGAACCATTCCTACCCCATCCCTGCCATCACTTTCTACTCCCTACCCAGCCCTTTCTAAGCCTTTGACTACGATAAAAATGGGACCTATATATTTTACATATAGCTCTTATCTGAAGAGCTACAGTGATGACTAAATAGAACATGCTCATTGAGAAAGAGTGACATTATAGATGTATTATTGTCACTAGAGGATGGCATAGGTGAGAATCAGCTTTGCAAATATTAGGTAGAATGTTGACCATTTGTCTCTTTTTTATTTTTAAATAAATATATTTTTATAGTTTTGTAAGGGAAAAGCCTAAGACATGTTTTTTTCTTATTTGGATGAATTTTAAGGCTGGAAAATAAGAACAATACATAGGACTTCTGACATTTGGAGTTCAATTTTATTAAATCTTTGAATAAAGGACATAATGAAAACTAGTCTTTTCTGTTTTTTTTGCTATGAATAAATAGATGGGTCATATAGCCTTATAGGTAGGAGATTATATCATTACTTTATTTTTCAAATTAAATTAATTAACTTAGTTAATTCATTAGGGTTGCTTCCATTTATTTGGTGATTTTAAAATTATTATTATTTTCAGATACAAGTTCTTAACTGTCCCCCGTTGGCCTCCAACTCATTATGTAAGGGCAGATGTCCTTCCTGATCCTCTTTCTTACAACTCTCAAGTCCTGAGCTGTATGTTCAGCCATGCCTGGCTTAAGTAAGTTAATTTAATAGACAGACGATAGGTGAATATATTAATAGAATTCACTATGACATTTGGTACATGTATAGTTTACATAATAATGAAACCATTGTATTTAAGTTATGTATGTCACCTTCTTTTTGGTGATGAAGATATTCAAACGCCCCTTCACTATGTTAAAGGTTGAATATGAATTTCTAAAGTGACAACACTATAATACATTCCAACAGAAGGAATAAAAATTGGAAACATACTGTCTTTTGGAAGAAAATTTTAAATTACTGTAATGACTACACACTAGTTAAATTTTTAGTAAATTGTTAGTACTTTCACCTGATAAGACCATTAAAACATATTGATAGACTTAAAAAAAGTAATTTTCTTTGCTACAGGGTATTTATTCTATATGTGTATGTGTAGGGCACATGTGTGCCACAGTGTATGTGTGTAGATCAGAGAACAACTTTAGGGAATTGGGTGACCCTGCTTACTCAGCCACTCTGCCTTACAGCTTAGTACCTTTACTATTGCCACAGTGTGAACTTAATCTGTACTTAGCATCCCATGAAACCATAATTGATAGCATTCCACCAATTGTAGATGTTGAGATTGGGTGTCTTTCAGCAGGTGGAGGAATAAACTGCCCAGCACTTAGTGCTTACTAGATTTTAGGCACATCACATATAGGAAACAATTTTAGCTTAAAAGACAAAAAATATTTGAAGCCTCTTACACTAAGGACCTGGCTAGAACCAACAAATAACATGGTTCTTCTAATAGAAAGGCTGAAGAGCTATATGTGATTTATGTTATTATTATATACCATGTGGTTCAGCCCAGGCTTCCATATGCCATTTTTTCAGAAAGTTTTGAAGAACAATATTCTGGATTGGAAATTAAAAAAAGTCATTGGAGATCACCTACTATCAATAGAAGCCAGAAAGACAAAACACAGGTATTTATTTTATTGGGCACATGGCTCTTCTCAGCAGCATTAGGAATATCTACCCCTTTAATCATCTTGTATGTTTTATCTTTGTGATACCCTCCTCAATTTCTGTCAAAACCAAAGCAAAAGCTTTAGTGCAGTAATTTGCCGGTATCCTGGTACTGGAGAGACTAGGCAGAAGGGTCACATTGAGTCCAATGCTCTGGGCTACATATGTACTTTGGGCTACATAGTCAGTTCTAGCCAGCCTAGATTACAGAGGGAGACCCTGTGTCGAAAAATAACAAATATAAAGCAAAACCCCATCAATCAACAAACCAACCAAGCAAACAATTTACCAAACACTCACTCAAATACATACATGCAAACATACACACACCACACCCAAAGCAAAACACCATCAATCCCAAACCTAAAGCAAGCAAGCAAGCAAACAAAAACCAGTAGCATTTCCTTATGCCTCTATTTGTAGTACTTACATTTCAGTTTCATTTTTGCACAATTATTCATTTTTTCTTGCACTATTAGAGCTCAGACTTTGGGGTGCTATTTTGTTTTATTTTTAATCTGTGGCATTTAGCACCATGTGATATTCAATGACTGCTGAATTGAATTGTAGATACATTGAGGTTATTGGAAATTAACCTAGTAAAATGGTTTTCATATAAGGAAGCTGCTCATATTTTATGATGTATATTAAAATGTAATGTTTGCACGTTTAAAGGAGTCCTGACTGAGCCTTTATATATGTAAAAACAGGCTGGCAGTGTTTTCTGAACAACAGTACTTTCTGTTCCTCCCAAACCTCCATTTAGTTTTGACATACTAATGCCATTAAATATAAATGCTAAGTGGTTTGGTTGCCAGGAAATTCTACTTGGAGACTATAGCTGGAGGAGTCACTAAGTAATTCTTAAGAGGTAGTTTCTGTTTTTCTAACCCTTCCCTCTGCTGTTGTGTGTATAAAACTTGCATGAATAACATCTGCTTTATTGGAAATTGGTGAACATTCATTGAGTTTTAATTGCTTATACATATGTGTTTTCTTTTCTTTCTCTCTACTTCACATTGTGTGTGTGTGTGTATGTGTGTGAGTGTGTGTGTGCATGTTTGTGTGTGCTGTATATACACATGTACTTGTAGATGCTAGAAATGTCAATCTCAGGTGTTGTTTCTCATGTGACATCTATATGACTTTATACATATATACATAAATACATACATATACATATAATATGTACACATAATATTTATACATATATATGTACACATATATATTTATTTTGAGGAAATTTCATTCATATAAACTAGGTATTATGATCGTATTCCCCTCTTCCTCAATCCTCTCCAATATTGTTCTCCCAAGTTTCTGTTCCTTTTTTTCTTTTAAAATAAACCCAGTGAATCTAGTCCTGTTCATATGTGTGTGAGTGTAAGACCATTCACTGAAGCATGGGTGACCTACTAGACAACCCATACTCCTAAAGAAAAGTGACTCTTCATCTCGTAGCAGCCATCAACTGTCAAAGCTGCTCCTGAGTCTCTTTCCTATCTATGCTGTCAAGTTGACTGACTTGATCTCATGTAGTTCTTGTGATAGTAATTGCTACCACCTTCTTTTTATGATAGAGGGCCTTTCATTGGTGTGGATCTCTTTAAGAAGCTAGACTGTCTGGCTAGAAACTCCCAGAGATTTGCTTCTTTCTCCCCAGTGCTAGATTTACAAGCACACACCATCATGCCTTGCCTTTTTCTAACAAACAAACAAACAAACAAACAAACAAACAACCCAATATAGATTCTGAGGATCAAAGTCTGATCATCATACTTAGGACACTGTACCTACTGAGATAGATCTCTAGTCTCCTCTGTCCTCATTTCTTAAGATATGATTCCATTATGTAGTGAAGACTGTCCTCAAACTGTAATCCTCCTGCTTCTATATAGGTTTTCTACTAATACAGCAGTAATACTAGCGTAGCATCTTTCTATTGTTACCAAAATGTGACACAGGCTCTTATCTTCTCACATCTAGTGTCAGAGCAGCAGTAGTAGTGATGACAGAACATGTATTGATTGCAGCTCCACCTCTGTTTAAAAAATACACTTTATGGAGTCCATTGGGAAATTTACATATTTGTACTATAACTTTATAATTTATTAAGATCTAAATGAAGGGTGAGGCAGTTTAACTACAGTTTCTTCTGAATTCCACTCTTGTACAATGTGGCTCAATGTGTTACATGAATCTGGTTCTCATGAAGCAAGATCAGTTCACATTAGGAGAGTCAAAAGCTTTAGGATCTGTCTTCTTTTGCTAGTCTGTTAGTTAACTGAGTGCCTAGGGCCTCTAGTATGAACCAGGTTCCTTTAGAAACTGGATACTAAGTTTTTCCTTGATTTTGTTCTTGCTTTACAGTACTATCTCTCAGATAAACTAGGGCTTTCAACAACACAGATAATAGTATCATTTGCTCTCTCTATGATAGCTTTACTTCTCAGATATTTAAAAGGACACTCCATTCTATTAGGCTGTGTAAACAGCAAAGTGCTACTGAACATTCCATTTACTTCTGCTATTTGGTAGAAACTACTATATCTCAAACCTGCCCTTAAGTGACTTGATATCTGAATGTTGCTTTGCTATTTGTAATGCCACCTATTTTTGATAAACATGAGCAGTCCAAATGATTATCTCATAATAATTACAGACCATCATGGTTAGGACTGTATATGTCACAGTCTTTGAAAGGTTTATTTTTTTTCACTTTGATGTTTTTAGGATCTGTTATAAATGTTGCCTTTTTGTAGAATAGACTATAAAGAAAAATATAAAGAAAAAGCATATAAAGAAAGCATTTGAAGAAAAATATCTAATTTATATTCAGATGAGATGGAATGCTACACTGATAGTCTGGAGTGGGGGGTGGGGGGCATTAAGCAACAGTTAGAAGAGACATGTCCCCAAGAAAGACAGAAAGAATAGAGTTAGTTTTGGGAGAGAGTAAATGTCCTTTGCCTTTGGCAAACCCAAACAAATGTTCCTCTGTACAGGCTATCATTTTAGTGAATGAAAATTTATAGTTCACACTTAAATACTTAGAAACTGGAAAGTGTTCATGCTTTTCTATAAGTCTCTTCTTATCAAGGGCCCATTGATTCCTTCTTCCATCCCTCTTTCCATCCTTTCTTTTCTTCCCTCCAACCTTTATTCATCTTTTCACCTTCTCATCTTTTCTCTTTCCTCCATATGGTTCTTTCTCTTTTCCCCCACCCACTGTGCCCTGGATCAAGCCCCGGGCTTCAGGCTTGTTCAGCAAGCACTCTACCTTTGATCCGCACCTGATTAGCTTCCTGCTGATTTCTGGTTAGCTCATGGTCTCATGTCTTCTCACAAGTACCAACCTTCTAAAGAGCAACCTGTGAAGGACACTGTCTCTTGGTATCCATAGGTTCTAGGATTCTGGGTGGATACAATGATGCCTTGACTCTCAAGTTCTCTTTGTAAAATGGTGTGGTATTTTCATATAAGCACATCCTGTATATTTTTCAAGCATACCCAGACATACTGCAATGTGAATATTATACAAATAGTTGGTATACTTCAATTGTTTCACTTTAATTGTTTAGGGAAATCATGATAACCAAGACTTAGACTGTACTTAATTCACTGTAATCTCAAGTATCTATTGCTGTTGCAACTATATATCAAGAACTCAGACACACAATCTGTTAATGCATTGGTAAATAAGGGAAGATAATCTCCAGCAATCTCTGTGTTTGACTTTACATGCATGTTAGGAAATACTTTATCTTTTGCTCCTGAATACAGAGAAGAAATGTTATAATTGCAAATTGGGAAACACTTTTATCCTATAAACCAGTGTTGAGAGTAAGCATCATACTATTGAACTGAGTTAGAAATTTAAGGATTTACCAAAGAAGCTAAGTAAGGCAACTCTTTAACCAGTATTTCTGTGCACAGACACCTGAGACACTTAATATAATGTCACAAATTTTCATAAGTCATGACCCTTGAATTCTTATATTATTTTTACTTGAATAGAACCACTTATCCCAAGGAACAGTGTGCTAAGGGTAAGATTAAGCATGTGTGTTTTAGTGCCTGTTGCCCACTAGGACTAGGACTTGTCAGTGAGCTGAACTCATGTATATATAGGAAAAGTAATTAGGGGGTGATATTAAGATATTTCATGACTTTATAAATTAATCCTTTTTACACGTATGTCACCCTACAATCCTCATGATTTCAGGATACTGGGGATAGTGGCTTCCTATAATCTGGACAATTTTGTTAATCTAGAGGAATTTGCTTTTTTTCAAATGAGGTTTAATATTTTGTTATTTGCCGTGCTGTGGTGGTGCACGCCTGTAATCCCAGCACTTGCGAAGCAGTGCAGGCAGATTTCTGAGTTCGAGGCCAGCCTGGTCTACACAGTGAGTTCCAGGATAGCCAAGGCTGCATAGAGAAACCCTGTCTCGAAAAACCAAAAAAATAAAAATTCTCAATGAAGTAGTTGCAAACTGAATACAAGAGATAAAATAAAATAAAATATTTTTGTTATTTTAGGCATCTTGCCTGTGAAAACAAAAATCATGTGTGGCTGGGGAAATGGCTTAATGGAAAAGACAACGTACAAGCATGAGGATATTATAATGTGAGTTCAAATATCCATAACTCACATAGAAGCTGAATATATAGTTTGAGCATCTGTACTCTCAGCACCTCTATGAGGAGATAGGAGGCAGAGATGGGAGAATCCCTGAAACTCAGAGGTCAACTAGCTTAGCATACAGAGTAGCAAACATGACAGCCACTGTCAAGTAAGGTTTACAATGAGAAACAACACTTAAGGTCACCCTCTGACATATACATGTGCCATAACTGCTGCACTCACATATGTAAATGCCATGTCTCATTCACAAACACAGTGTACATAGCATTCCCATATACACAAACACACTGCACACACATCCACAACCCTAGCCACCCACCCATATATACATGCACAATCATGAACTAGGAATGTGTCTCAGAACACCTGATTTCTTTTTATTTGTGGATAAATACTCAAAGGGAACGATTCTTCTCACTTAAGCACCATGTCATGCAATACCAATGCACCTGAAGAATATTGTGAGGATACAGAACAAGAGAAAGACTGACCTTTCCAACAGTGTGCCTCATAAATAGCTTCGTGTCCTTCATTTTCAGTTAGTGACAATAGAGGCTGCTGACCCTTCCACAGATGAGATACTCTGCAATGCTTTAACTGAACAATGATATAACTTGCAGTAAAAATCTTTACATAGTATGCCAGTGGGTAAAAATAGAACTCTTTTGGTACTATATGTGTTATGTCTACTAATGATATGTTTGGGAAAGAAATAATTAGCAACTTTTGATACTCTTTATTTCCTATTGACAATGTACACCCTCATTTTTATTTTACCCACTTTGAAAATTTGTTATTACTATTTTTACAATTTCAAGGTCATTCGGGGAAGGAAAAGAGGTTATTTTTCCCATCTGTAATAATAGCTTGCTCATGCTCACTGTAATTGCATAATCCTACTTAAACAGCAGTAAACAGACTCCTTACTAATGAGTTCAGGCCTGCTTTTGCAATTATATTCTAATAGTTCATTTTCTTTGATATTTTAAAAATACGAAAAAAGTTCTGTGGTCTTTCAAATAATTGCAATACAAAACCACTGTGTTTATTGACATGGTTTTAAATAAAAGAGCAAGAGGTACATTCTAAGCTTTTGAAGAGGATTCATGATTATCTCAAGAGGTACACAAGATTACTTTGGGTCATAACTCTTTATGGAACCCAGATGGACTGATTAGTTTCATGTCCAACTTGACACAAGTCATAAGACAGGAAGGAACATCAATTAAGAATATGCCAGGACTCTAGATGCAGATGTAGCAGAGGGTAGCCTTATCTGACATCAGTGAGAGAGGAGGAAACCTTGATTCCCCAGTGTAGGGAGATGCTAGAGGGTGACAGGAGAGGGTGAATGGGTGGAGGAGCACCCTCATAGAGGCAAAGGGGAGTGGGGAAAGGGGGATAAGATGGAGGTTGGTGGAGGGGTAACCGGGAAGGGGGATATCACTTGAAATGTAAACAAATAACATGAATAATAATGATGATGATGATGATGATAATAATAATAATAATAATAATAATAAAAGATAACCATCCAAAAGAGAATATACTGCATATGATTGGCTGTAGGCAGGCCTATAAGACATTTTTAAATTAGTGATCAATGGGGGAGGGTTCAGTTCATTGTGGTATTGTCATCCCTGGCCTGATGGTCCTGTATTCTAAAAGAAAGCAGGCTGAGCAGCCTGTGGGAAGCAGTCCAGTAAGGAGCACCCTTCATGAACTCTGCATCAGCTCCTGCCTCCAGGTTCTTGCCTGGTTTGAGTTCTCTTAGCTAACCTCAGTGGACTGTGATTCAAGAGACATGAACCAAATAAATCCTTTCCTCCTCAAGTTGCTTTTGATCATGGTGTTTTATCACAGAAATAGTAACCCTAAGTAGGACGTCAGATGGTCTTAATAAAATATAAGCATTGACTTTGAGGAGTGATAGTCTACATTTGATCCCAGGTGGTATCAGGATTTCTCTCTTTCTTTTTCTTCCTTCCTCCCTTTTCCCTTCCCTTGTTCCTGTTTCTCTTCCTTCTACTTCCTTTCTTTTTTCCTCCTCATCCTTCCTTTTCTTCTTCTCTTCTGTTCATCCTTCCTTCCTTTCCCTGATTCTTTCCCTTCTTTTGTCTTTTTTTTCTTCTCTCCCAATCTTTCTCCTACATTCCACTCTTCATAGTACCTCCCTCCCTCATTTCTTTTCTCCCTTCTTCTCTCCCCTCCCCTCTCATTTTCTTTTCCCCATGCTTCCTTCTCTTTCCTCTGTTTTTCTAAGTACTGGGGATCAAATATGAGGCCCCGTGCATGCTAAGTATATGCTCTACCATTGAACTACAACTGTAGCTCATTATATCATCATCATCATCATCAAATGAAACTTTTAAAGAATAAAGAATAGTAGCTCACCAGGTATTTCTAAAGTTCTTGCCCCTGAATTAATATTACTGTATGAACCTTGACTGTGACACATCTCATTTTTGAAAAGGCTCTGTAAAGGGACTTACAGAAAAAAATTAACATACTATTATGTTTTACTGCAGATGCTTTAGAGCATTTGAAAAGAAACACAGTGGTTACAGACATGATCCTGAAACTTTTTACTTCCTCCCTTTAGAGCTAATCAGCCCCAACCAAATTATCTGTCTCAGACTTTTACTGCCTATGGATTTTTCTAAAATTAAAAACTCCTACAAATGGTTTATTTAGCAAAGATTTGACAACTTGTTTCTCATTTCCATTCAGCTTAGTGCATTCTAGGAGCTCTGGATTTTGATGGCCCCCATGACAATGTCTTTTTATAATGTATCATTTATCTAGTTCTCTAATGCTGGCTGTTGGGACTTCTTTTTTAAGATTTGACATAAAAACCAATGCTATAGACATTTTTTACAGTTTCGTTCTTTGTGGAACAGAGATTTATATCAAAGTATAATTTCTGGCTTGTAGACTACATTTATCTTAAGTTTAATAGACTTTGCAAAATCACGTCGAAAGAGATTATGGCAATTTTCCTTCTCATTACTCATGGGTGTGGTTCCAGTTTTTCTACATTGCTACTTGTTTGCACACTTCTCAGGGTTTTGCCAGTCTCATTTGTGTGGAATCAAACCCTCCTACTTCATTTCTTTATGATTTTCATCGTGTTGCCAGGTCTGGGTCTATTCTAAGCATCTATCTTTTCAATGTTATTAGTGATAACATAAATAAATGGCATGCCTAAATATGGAATTATTAGTTACTTTCTGTCATAGTGACACTGAAATAATCCACTTGAGAAAGTTAGAGATCACTACACTCATTAAGCTAATAAAACTACAAGAGTCTTTTATTTGGGCCGGCAACCAAGGGTGGCATAGTTCCTGAGAAAGACTCTTAATTAAAGGAAAACCCCACAATTATATCAGTCATAGATGAGGGTCAGAGTAACCTTGCAACATCTGTTTTGACAGAACACAACATGACAATTAATTTTGATATATACCTCTATTGGTTAGTTTATGTTTAGTTTGCACAAACATTAATTATTTGGGTTAATACATCTGGATTGTGGTCAGGGTCACTGACAATCCCAAATATGTTGCCAAGGCAGATGTGGAGGTTGTGGGAATAGAGGGCTGAGAAACATGTAAGCTACTGGTTTTCAACCTTCCTAATCCTGTGATCCTTTAATGTACTTCCTCATGTTGTGACCCTAACCATAAAATTATTTTTGTTGCTACTTCGTATCTGTAATTTTGCTACAGTTATGAATCATAATGTGGTTTCTTATGGTCTTAGGCAACCCCTATCAAAGGGTCATTTGACCCACAGGTCAGGACCCACAGGTTGAAAACTGCTGGTAAACAGACACAGAATGGAATCAGGACAAGATAGCATTACTGTAGTCACTTCGACACAAAAGCCTGATATAAGTGACTTAGAGCAGAAAGGATTTATTTGGGCTTGTAGTTCCAGGGGATCATTCCATCAAGGTCAGGAAGGTACGGCAGCAGGAAGGAAGGGATGACATCTGAAGCAGGATGCTAGCTGGTCACATTGGCTCTTCAGTGGGGAAACAGAATATCCAGGCTATTAGACCTTAAGGCACATGCCTAATGATATATTTCCTCCAGCAATGTTCACTTCCTACAGGTGGCACAACTTACCCAAACAGTATCACTGACTGGAGACCAAGTGTTCAAACACATGATCCTACTACAGTTAGACAATGCAGTATGGGAGTATGTTTGCCTTCTTGGTGTACACTAACCATCCCTTTAGGAGTTGGACGTGTCATATTGTGAAGCAGAGAGGCAGCCTGAAGAGCATGTTACTATGGCAACCCTTTCCCAGAGGGCTCACAAAGCAGCTGAGCATCCAGTGATACATAAATAGCAACAGGCATTAATGAGGAGATGGCTCAGTCAATAATGTGCTTACTCTTCAAGCATGAGGACTTGATTATGTTCAAAAACACAGTCCACTGGAGCATGGTCAACTTACTTGGGACCATACCCCACAAAGAAAACTGGCTATCCCTCCATATACAAAACTCATATACAAAAGCCAGACATGGTGGCACACATTTGTAGTCCCAGTACTGGGGAAGCAATGACAATGAATCCCTAGAATTCACTGGCCAGCTAGCTTATTTTAATCAGCTAAGTTTAAGTGTCTTATAGTAGATAAGTTTAGTGACTGTTTCTAAAATACAAGATTTATGGCTACAGAAACAATACCTGAAGTTGACTTCTGTCCTTTATCAACATGTATAGCAACATGAACACACACACACACACACACACACACACACACACACACTTACACCACAGAAGAACAGGGAGCTGATAGATAGCTATAGGCTCATGCTCATTGGAGCTACAGTTAGGGTGATTCATAGTTGTTGAGGAAGATACCAAAGGTTGAGAAAGCCCACGTGCTTTTTTTCTTTTTAAAAAATAATGTCTCCCACTGTGCACTAGTAAAACTGTCTAGATGGTCAGCATTTCTGCTTGGAAGGGGAAGAAACACATGAGGTTCCAGCCCTGGTTGCGAAGCGATTGCTGGTCAATGCCTGCTAGGGGAGGGATAGCCAGTTTTCTTTGTGGGGTATGGTCCCAAGTAAGTTGACCATGCTCCAGTGGACTGTGTTTTTGAACATAATCAACAGATTGTGTCTCTTTGTCTCTCTCTGTATCTGTCTCTCTCTCTCTTTCTTTCTTTCTGTCTGTCTCTCTCTCTCTCTCTCTCTCTCTCTCTCTCTCTCTCTCTCTGTGTGTCTGTGTGTGTGTGTGTGTGTGTGTGTGTGTGTGTGTGTGTGTAAGGGAGAAGGACATAAAGGAGATTTTGTGTGAGTTTTTACTGAACTGGGGTGATGATGTTGTTTCAGGTGTACGCAATGGTGGAGCCTATTGAGCAACAACAAAGCAGATTACAATTTGTGATATTTAATAATTACTAAATATCACACCCAGAAGTGGACATATATAAGGAACGAATTTTGCCTTGTAAGCTGCTATAACAGAAGACTTCTTTAAAATAATAAAAATTGAGGTCTTTAAAGGACAGCTCCAGGGAACAGAAAATATAATTTCTGGGTGGGAACAAGCCCTACATCTTATCCCCAAGCAGGCTTTTTTATTGACCTGCAGTCTGCAGGGATGGGCCTGGTAGGACAGAGCTCAGTGGATACTGCAAAGACTTGCTGGTCTTCCCAAGCCCAGAGAGACATGTATTTATTGGCCAGGTGCAGAACCTGCTTATCAGCTTAAAATGCTCCTTCTCCCTCCTTCCAGCTGATATCTATCTTCCTAGGAGAGCTCCTCAGAGCATTTTCTGGGTTAACAGAGAATGCTAATTGTCAGACAAGTCATGCTCTGAAACAGGAAAATCTCTTAGTGGCACCAGTAAAAATAGATTGCATGAAATCTACACAGATTGACTTTTAAAGAGGATGTGATTAAAAAAAAAAAAAAAAAACAACCAAAAAACAAAACCAAGTATTTGAGATGAAACCTCAGTACTTGTCACCATAAAGTACAGGCAAAAAATGCCAGTCATCTGGATCCTATGACCTAGTTCTTACTGTACAGAGATGAATGAATGAGAAGGAAGAACCCCTGGAAGCTATTCAGAGCTATAGGATATCTGCCCAGCTTCTGGGCTATTTACTTAAAATCTTCTCCTTGGTGCAGTTCTAATGTGCCAAATGTCCTCAGATGAATGGGTACTGTTTTCAACCAGACAAATGGGAACTATTTTCAACTTTTGGCATGCTAATATCTGAGAACCATTATGTTTTGTGTCTAAGGGATTCCCTGGCTGATTGTTACAAAATAACATTCCACCTCTTAAGGAAGACTGACTTATTTGTTTATTTACACCCCAAATGCTGTCCCCTCCTGGTCACCCCCTCACAGAATCCCTCCCCCATCTTCCCTCCCCTCTTCTGAGAGAGTGAGCCCCAACTGTCTATCCCCCTCCTGGGCACATCAAGTTTCTGCAGGATTTTTCTGCAGGATTAGGCACATTCTCTCCTATTGAGACCAGAGAAGGCAGCCTTATGGGGGAATGAATTCCACAGTCAGGTTACAGCTTTAGGGACAACTCCCATTCCAGTTGTTGGGCATGTGGAAACTGAGCTGCACATCTGCTACATATGTGGCAGGGGGCCTCAGTTCAGCCAATGTATGTTCTTTGGTTGTTGGCTCAGTCTTTGAAAGCTCGCAGGAGTCCAGGTTATTTGACTCTGTTACAGATCTTTCTGTTCCTATCCCCTTTAGGGCCTTCAATTCTTCCCCCAACTCTTCCATAACAGTCCCCAACCTCCAACCAATGTTTGGCTGAGTAGAGCTTCTCAGAGGACAGTTATGCAAGGCTCTTGTCTCCAAGTATAAGACAGTATCAATAATAATGTTAGGGACTGGTGTTTGCACATGAGATGAGTCTCAAGTTGGGCCAGTTATTGGTTAGCCTTTCCTTCAGTCTCTGCTCCATCTTTGTCCCTGAATTTCTTTTAGACAGGACAAAATTTGGGTCAAAAGTTTTGCAGGTGGTTTGGTGTCATTATCCCTCAACTTGGGGTCCTGCCTGACTACAGGAGGTGGCTTCTTCTGGTTCTATGTCTCCACTGTCAGGCATCTCAGCAAAGGTCACCCCCATCCCCATCCCAGGTCTCAGGAACTTCCTAGAGATCCCCCAACCCTGTAGCAGCAGATTTCCACTCATTCCTCTGTCTCTCTACATGCCTCCTCCTGCCCCCTATTCCTTTTCCCATCCCCTCCCCAACTCAGTTCCCTCCTTCCCTCTGCCTCTTCTGACTATTTTATTCCCCCTCCCCTTTTTTTTTTTGGTTTTTTGAGACAGGGTTTCTCTGTGTAGCTCGGGCTGTCCTGGAACTCACTCTGTAGACCAGGCTGGCCTCGAACTCAGAAATCCGCCTGCCTCTGCCTCCCAAGTGCTGGGATTAAAGGCGTGCGCCACCACCGCCCGGCTATTCCCCCTTTTAAGTTAGATTCAAGCATCCTCACTTCGGCCTTCCTTCTTGATTATCTTCTTGGGGTCTGTGAGGTGTATCATGGGTATCTAGTACTTTATGGCTATTATCCACATATCAGTGAGTACATACTATGCAAGTCCTTTTGGGTCTGAGTTACTTCACTCAGAATGATAGTCTCATGTTCCATCCATTTGCCTGTGAGATTCATGATGTTCTATTTTTAAACATCTGAATAGTATTCTATTGTGTAAATGAACCACTCTTTCTGTATCCATTCTTCAGTTGAGGGACATCTAGTTTTTTTTTCCCTAGTTCCTGGCTATTATGAATAAAGCTGCTATGAACATAGTGGAACATGTGTACTTGTGGTATGGTGGAGCATCTTTTGAATATATGCCCAGGAGTATTATATCTGGGTCTTCAGATAGAACTATTTCCAGTTTTCTGAGAAACTGCCAGATTGATTTCCAGATTGGTTGTACAAGTTTGCAATCCCACCAGCAATTGAGGAGTGCCCCCTATCTCCACATCCTTACCAGCATGTGCTATCACTTGGGTTTTGGATGTTAGCCATTCTGACTGGTGTAAGGTGGAATCTCAGGGTCATTTTGATTTGCATTTTCCTGATGAATAAGAACTTTGAACATATCTTTAAGTGCTTCTCTGCCTTTATAGATTCCTCAATTGAGAACTCTGATTAGCTTTGTACTTCATTTTTAATTGGCTTATTTTAGTTGTTGGAGTCTAACTTCGTGATTGGATATTCTGGATATTAGTCCTCTGTCAAATTTAGAGTTAGTGAAGATTTTTAACCACAATCTGTAGTTTCCTGTTTTGTCCTGCTGACAGTGTCCTTTGCCTTACAGAAGCTTTTCAGTTTCAAGAGGTTCCATTTATCAACTGTTGATCATAGAGCCTGAGCCATTAGTGTTTATTCATGAAATTATCTCCTGTACCAATACATTCAAGGACATTTCCCACTTTCTTTTCTATTAGATTTAATGTACACAGTTTTATGTTGAGGTATTTGATCCACTTGGACTGAGTTCTATACAGATCTATTCACATTCTTCTATATGATGACCACACCACTTGTTGAAGATGCTTTTTATAAAAAATCCATTGTATGATGTTGGCTTCTTTGTCAAAATCAATGGCTATAGGTATGTGTGTTTATCTCTGGGTCTTTGATTCAATTCCATTGATCAACCTGTCTGTCTCTGTACCAATACCATGTAGTTTCTATCACTATTGCTCTGTAGTACAGCTTGAGATCAGGGATGGTGATTCCTCCAGAAGTTCTTTTTACTCAATAAAAATTCTTACAAACCAAATCCAAGAACACATCAAAAACATCACTCATCATGATTGAGTAAGCTTCATCCCAGGGATGCAGAGATAGTTCAATATATGAAAATCCATCAATGTAATCCACTATATGAATAAACTGAAAGAAAAATCACATGATTATATCATTAGATGTTACAAAGCCTTTAATAAAATCCAATGATCTCTTGTAGATATCATGGATTCAAGGCACATACCTAAACACAATAAAAGCAATATACAGCAAGCTGATAGCCATCTAATTAAGTGGAGAGCAACCTCAAGCAATACCATCAAAATCAGGGACAAGACAAGGCTTCCTACTCTCTCCATATTTATTCCATATAATACTTGAAGGTCTAGCTAGACCAATAAGACAACAAAAGGAGATCAAGGGGATACAAATTGGAAAGGAAGAAGCCAAGGTAATACTATTTGTGGATGATATGATAGTATACATAAGTGACCCACAGAATTCTACCAGAGAATTCCTACAGCTGATAAGCAACTTCAGCAAAGTGGCTAGATACAAAATTAACTAAAAAAAATTAGTAGCCCTCCTTCATACAAATGATAAACAAGCTGAGAAAGAAATATGGGAAACAACATCCTTCTCAGTAATCACAAATAATATAAAATATCTTGGTGTATCTCTAATCAAGCAAATGAAAGATCTGTATGACAAGAACTTTAAGTCCCTGAAGAAAGAAACTGAAGAAGGTATTAGAAGATTGAAAGATCTCCCATGCTCATAGATAGGTAGGATTAATATAGTGAAAATGGCCATTTTACCAAAAGGAATCTACAGATTCAATGCAATCCCATCAAAATTCCAACACATTTTTTTTTTTTTAACAGACATTGAAAGTGGAATTCTGAACTTCATTTGTAAAGACTGGCTTATAAACAGAAAACAACTTTGCATGTTCACACATAGAGATTAGTGGTACTCTCAACCTGATCTCCCAATAAGCTGCTTTTTTGCAGCAGAAAGTGCTTATTGTAGAGACTTTTAATTGGTAAAAGTGTTGAAACTAAGTGGCTATTGTATTGAGTACTCAGTCTTTTTTTTTTTTTTTTTTTTTTTTTTTTTTTGGTTTTTTGAGACAGGGTTTCTCTGTGTAGCCCGGGCTGTCCTGGAACTCACTCTGTAGACCAGGCTGGCCTCAAACTCAGAAATCCGCCTGCCTCTGCCTCCCAAGTGCTGGGATTAAAGGCGTGCGCCACCACTGCCCGGCGAGTACTCAGTCTTAAATGGAACATTTGTATCATCTGGTCCAAGGCTCAGAGAATATCACAGAAGAGGAAAATGAAAGAATACAGGAGCTTGAGAATGGGGAGGAGCACTGTGTCTCCTTGATATTACATGGCTTTTGAACTTGTGAGTTCATACTAGCTGTGGTTACCTGCACAAGACCTGGTTGAAATCAAATTGTCAATGTTTCAGCATGAACAGGCCCCACTCCTTATGGGTTTTGGCAGTTGATGGCTTCTGGAGGATGGATATTTTTTTCTTCAGTGGTATAACTACTGTTTAGATACCCATCCTTCAGTAAATCATTCCTAGCTAATGTTCATGCAAGCAATCCTAACTAAACTCAATTGGTTTCAAAGAGAGAACTGAATATGGTCAGCAGGGAGCATGTTGGGAGTAGGGTTTCTGAGGGAGTAGAATGAGATGAAACATGAGTAATAGGGATAAATATGATCAAAATATATCACATATGTGGACTTGTTAGATATTAAAGAGTTGGAAAAAACAAAATTTCCAAAGCTTGAAAGTTTTTTTCCTAAAATTATAAAAAAAAAATGAGAAAAGTTGTTGCTCAACAGTTATACAACATTACATTATAGTACAATACTTTGCCACAGATTTGAATGTCCTGAAAGTTGCAGTTACTGTTTTCCATTTTTCCCCTCAAATGCATCATATTCCAAGCTGGGACCATGGGAGTGCTTAAAAATGTCATGGAACCTTTGCTTTCTGATGTACAAGGGAATACAATAGATAACTTTACCATCCCTCCAAATAGAAGAAAGGAAAATTACTGATGGCTAGATCCTGGGGGCAGATAAATTTTGATGGTCAGGTCTTTAGGAGCTGTGCCAAGTTTCTTAGAATTGGTAAATCAGTATTAATAAAGGATCAAAAAAGATGTGTGTTCCCAGGATGGTGCACCTTACTACCACTGCACTACTAGACAGTCACCCAAGAACATTCTGTTCTGACCTTGCCCTTCTTCAGCAATTAGAGCTTTAAAGACAGTGAGCCCATCTTGGGAAATGATAAATGGTTCCCTTCTTATTTGTGAGGCAGGAAGCATGCAGTTGCCCCATGATATTTTGCTAGGTTAAATGGAGAACAAGAAAGACAGCCGGCTAAGCAGCTGAGGGATAGGTTCTATTGGAGGCTATTTCAGTGCAGATGTGGGCCTATAGAATGCACCAATGATGGAGAATTTGTCTTTCTCATCTCATCTGTGTGTGGGGAGGATGCACGGTTTTTGTATTCAACATAAGAAATTTGTCACACAACTGTAGCCCTAATAATAGATATATGAAACTGTTAGCATCACCAGAAAAAGTACAGCTTCACAAGTTGCTTCTTGGAGTAGCTTCAAAAGCACAATAATGTATCTATTGTTGTATAGCTGCGTTTTGAACAGTGGCATAGGGAATTGGTGTTCATCAGTTAGGAATGAAGAATGAGACTGTGACATTCTCCCCTCAAGATGCTGGGTATTTATTATTTCATTTTGTTTTGATGTACTTATTTAGTGTGTGTGGTGCATGCACACATTTATATGGGTATTTACGTAAGTGTATGGTTCAGCTGCATATACATATATGTTACCATGGATATGGAGTCTAGAGGCAGATATTTGGTATCCTCCTTGATTGCTCTTCAACTTATTCTTTCAGATAGGATCTCTCTCTTACTGATTTAGCTAGGCTGACCTCCCAGCAAGCTCCAGGGTTTATCCCAGTCTCTTCCAATTGATTCTTTGAATACAGATATGTGCTGTCATGCACACCTTTTATATGGATACTAGAAACCCAAACCTAGGTCCTCATAAGTACATGGAATGCATTTTAGTGAATGAGCAATCTCCTCAGCCCTGAATGCATGCTGTTTTTAAAGCTTCTACGAGATTCCACCAGAAATTTGTGTGGGTTTAGTACCTGTCACATTTCAATTTAGAGAAATCTAGAATCGGTACTTTATTTTGTATATTTTTGTCAAAATAGGCGATACTCATATGGACAGCCTCACAATCTAAGCTTAAAGCAAACATAGAACCTAGCAATTGCACTCTAAGGAACTACAGTGTGGTGCAGCTACCACTATGCCAATGTTGCTGTTTGCCATATCAATAAGTGGAAATAACTCAAATGTCCAATGATGCATGCATGAATGCACTAAAAATGCCAGTACATGTATGTGATAGGCCATTGTGATGAATGAAGTTTTGATACATGCTGCAACATGAATGAGCATTGAAGATATATAACTCAGTGAAGTACTCCAGGACAAATACTGTATGACTAGGCTTTTACAAGGTACTTATGGTAATAAAATTCATAGAGAGAGGAAGTAGAATGGTGGAGACCAGCCTGGGCTACATGAGTGCCTCTCTCAATAAACAGACAAAGAAGAAATGAAAGGTTCTGGGTAAAAATGTTTTGGAAATCTGTAGTGGTAACAATTACACAGCTGTGCAAATTGTTTACTTAGAAATTGTTAAAATGGCATATAGTTATGTACTGGTGACAGAAAAATCCACTAAGAAACATATTGTTAGGTGATTTTGTCATTGAATGAACATCGTGACCACACTATTACAATGTAAATTTGTGGAGCCACCTTGATGGATAAAATCTGTCATTGATGGAAACATGAATGACTATATATAATATATATATTTTACAATAATTTTCAAAAGTCAAACTTCTTATAAGGAAGAATGTGGTCCATAGTTTCTCATGACTATTCTGATTTTACTGTTGTTTTAGTGTATGTGTAGGACTAGAAGTGTATGCAGGTGATGGCCTGTGTGTACACGTGGAGGCTAGAGTGTAACCTGATTTTTTACTACTTTGTGGGTCCCTTTCCCACCCTTTTACTTCTTCCCTTTCAACTCACTAGCATTGGCAGGAGAGAAAAAAACAGGATAGAGGGAAAGAGAGCAATGATATATTTAGGTTACTTCATGCAGATTAGGGGAATTGGGTGCCTTGGGGCAAGTTTGATCTTCGCAGTCAGGATATCTAATTTCTTCTTTTCATCTCTTTGCACACGACTACTTGAAAAACCACAACCAACAGGAACAATAGCATCCAATCACCAACCAGCCAACCAACGGCCCTTCTATTAGGCTCTGGCTCTAAAGGTTCTCCAGAATTCCAAACGTCACATACTCACAGAAATGAGCTGTAGCTGTCAAACCACACACCTGCTAAAGCTTGAGGCAAATTATAGTCAGCTGCTGTGGACAATCTGAAGCAGCCCATATCCAACACCTGGGATTAAAAGAAAGCATATACTATTTCTGTGTTTTTAAAGAAAGCAAAATTCTTATACCAGATGTTGTCTTTGGGTGTCTTCCTTTTTAGTATCCATATACATCTGTTTACAAGTATGTGCCTAGTACTTGGGAGGCCAGAAGAGGGCATCCAATTCCTGGAACTGGAGTTTCAGACAGTTATATGCTGCCATGTGGGTGCTGAGAATTTTACCCCGCTCCTCTAGAAGATAAGCCAGTGCTCATAAACACTTGAGTCATCCCTCCAGTCCTTCTCTACCTTCTTTTGTAAGGCATCATCTCTTAGCAAATCTAGAGTTCACAGACTGGCTAGACTGGATACTCAATGAGCCCCAAGGATACTTCTTTCTCTGATCCCCCAGCTACTGATATTATAAGAGCTTGCCACCATGTCTAATTTTTTTTCTTACATGGATAGTGGGGATGCCAACTCAGATTCTCATGCTTGCACAGCAAAGACTACTCACTGATCCTTCTCTCCAGCCATAATCATGCATTATTATTATCATTATTATTATTTCTATAGCATTACAGTATAGGTAAGAAAGTTATAGATTACCATGCATGGAAGGCCAAATTAATGTCCTTCATTTTTGCCCAGTGACCAAGAGTAGACTAGTGCCTCAGTAAAACCCTTGGTGCTGAAGATTAGGGATACAGCATTTTTAAAGGCCAAAGCCACAATTAAATCAGTGTTAGATGAGTGTCAGAGTAACTTTACAATATTGGTTTTGGCAGAACATAGTAGTTATTTCAGCTACAGCATACCACTTAATTTTGATTTATGTTTTTTGAGTTATCTTTTGTTTATGTTTAGCTTGTATAGACATAACTATTTGGATTAGTACATCTGGACCATGGTCAGAGCCATGGTAACCACAAATGTGTTGCTAAGGTGGATCTGGTTATTGGGGATAGAGAGCTGAGAAGTGTCTAAACAGACACAAAACAGAGTTAGAAAAAGAGGGTGTTACCTTAGTCACTTCAGTACAATGCTTGTCTAGGAAAGCAATACAACTGAATTGTTGTCATAAATTACTGGTGTTGAGATGCTAAGGGGGCATCAGTATTACAGGTGGGATAGCACAGGACAGGAGGTAAAAGTTTTGCCTGCTTATGTGTGTGCATGGAAATCAGAAAAAAAAAACTTAGAGTTGATTCTCTTCTTTTACCACAAGGGTCTCAGGGACTGAACCAAGATTGTCAGGCTCTGTGGAAAGTGTACTTGTCTACTGAGCATGAGTCCTGTCCTGGAGTGGTTGATATACCCAGTGTTACTCCATTGGAGAAATCTGACTTTCCCACTCCCAGAGGTATATGTGACAGTTCAGTTGTTAAGTTGTACTCTAGTGTCTTAGGGTTTTACTGCTGTGAACAGACACCATGACCAAGGCAACTCTTATAAGGACAGCTTTTAATTGCGGCTGGCTTACACGTTCAGAAGTTGAATCCATTACCATCAAGGCATGAATATGGAAGTATTCAAGCAGACATGGTGCAAGAGGAGCTGAAAGTTCTACGTCTTTATCTGAAGGCTGATAGCAGAATACTGACTTCTAGGCAGCTAGGATGAGAGTTTTAAAGCCCATGCCCATAGTGATATACCTACTCCAACAAGGCCACACCTACTCCAACAGGGCCACACTTTCTAATAGTGCCACTCACTGGGCTGAGCATATACAAACCATTGAATCTATTAAGCTGCCTTTTAAAAATAATTTTTAAAATGACTTATTCATTTTATTTTATGTGAATAGTGTTTTGAATTCATGTATGTGTGTGAACCACACATGTGCCTGGTTCCCAAAAGAGACATTGAATCTCCTAGAACTGGAGTTACAGTTGTGAGCCATCATGTGGGTGCTGAGAACTGAAACTACATCCTCTGCAAAAGCAACAAGTACTCATAATCACAGATCCATCTCTCCAGCTTCAGCCACTAAGCCATCTTGTCAGCAAAGACTCATATTGTAAGGTTTCAACTATACTTTTCTCTTAAAATCCCCTCATTGTTAGTTGTATGGACCTACACAAACCTCTAGTTGGAAATACGACTCTGTTTGGGATGTTTGCTCTATCTGGGGCTTCTTCATTAATGTATCAAGGGGCATTATAGACCAGTTTTGGGGAGTGTGGGTGTGGTGGGTGAGATATTGCATAAGGAAGAGGTTCATTACTGTATGTAATACAAAGCTTTAGTATCTCTGAATTTTGTCATATATTTTCACTAACATGTTCAACCATTTTTTATGCATGTAGAATCTTGTCATACCAATAGCTTCTTATTTTATCTGACAATAAAAATTGTATATTTTGCTGATATAGAACATGTTTTGCAATATGTATATATTCTGATATGACTCAGTTGTGCTAGTTATGCATTTATAGTAAGAATAAATATTTGCATTATGACTCATAACAGTAGAAAAATCATAGTAATGAGGTAATAACAAAAACAATTTTATGATGGGGGGTCATCAAGAATGAGGACTATATTAAGGGGTCACTATATTAAGGGAAGGTTGAGAACCACTGATCTAAACATTGATTATTTTTTTTCTGACAACTTCTAAATGTCTGCAGCCAGTTGACCATATTTCTTTGGCCCTATGGTGTAGTAGAACATCATGGTGGGGAATATGTGGTTGAATAAAAGTGGTTACCTCATGATGACCAGAAAGTAGAGTGTAATTGAGGAAATGGCCAAAATTCCAATTTCCCCTCAAGGAAAGCTCTCCAATGATATAACTTCCTCCTACTAGGACCACCTCCTAATCCACTACCTCCACATAATATCATGCTTTTTGTTCCACTAACAGGTACAAAATGGGCCTTTGTGGGACATTCAATATTGAAATAACAGCGATAACCAACAGCTTCCTAGAGCCATTTACTGTTTGCTTTTTTCCTGAGTCCTCTGAGTTTTACTCTTTATTTTTTTTCCTGGGTTAAATTTGACCAGATGGTTCAATGACAGAGCAATGTTAGTTCACTGTGCTATTTATGGTATTCCATAATTTTCATTAATTAAAATAAATTTGCATCAGGAAATTTTATGACCCCTTTTCGTCTCTTAGTCTAAAGATCAAGAAAACAATCTATCATATAGCATGAATTTCCATGCCATGTCCCACCAGGGCACAGCAGTCATAAAATCCTGTGTGTCTCAGTCAGTAGAGATCACTATCAATACCTCACTTACCCCTGGGCTAACCACCCACTCAGCAAGTCATGTAATTTTCTCACTTTCCCTTGACTACTCTCTCCGGCATTCAGAATTTTCTTGATTGACTAGTATATAAGAGAAAGGGCAAAATGAAGTGGGGAAGAAATGAAAACAGTATCTGGTGTGTGATGGAGTGTGAGCAAGTTACTTCTTGAGGTGCAGAATTTCAAGGGTAGCTAGAAACAGATATCAGGACTCTGTCTATGCCATATCATCAGGCACTGAGTAAAAAAGAACAAATATGTATGCACAGGCTCACCTGGTGGCATGCTTATTTTGGTAAACATGGTTTAGCATATGGAAGGATTGGAGGGAAGTAACAGACTTACACAGGGCTAGTAGAAAGAAAGCCTCTGTTTATTAAAAAGCTGGGACTTTCCCATTCATTTTAATTTTTAAAATATTATGCTGCAATGCTGTTTTCCTGGATGTATTATTCTTTTGCCTTCTCTTAGACTTCACTACAGATGCTTTTTTCTCATAGTTCTGATCTTGCAGTGAGAAAACAGAAAAAAGAAAGACAGAGACAGAGAGGGGATCAGGCAGGAATGGGGTAAACAAACATTTTGAAAAGAAAAAAGATAAGGAGTAGATCTTTAGGGGTTGGAAGAGAACTCAGTGGCTAAAGGAACTTATGCTTTTTCAGAGGATCTGAGTTCAGTTCTTAGCATCTATGTCAGGTGGTTCACAACCACCTTTAACTCCAGCAATCCCTGGTACATACATATGACTAAAAATAAATAAATATTTTTAAAATAGTTGCTTTATAAAGATTTATGAACTATGCACCATTCTGTTGTCCAAAGATACACACTTTATAGAGGGATGAAGATTGTGTCTTAGGAAGAGTATAAGAATTTCCTTTGGAAGCCTCTCAGTGCTTCTCCACCTGTGGATTGTGACCCCTATGGTGGTCAAATGCCCTTTTTACTGTGTTCACCTAAGACCATCAGGAAACACAGAAGTTTATTTACACTACAGTTCATAACAGTAGCAAAATTACAGTTATGAAGCAGAAACAGAATAATTTTATGGTTGGGAGTTACCATAGCATCAGGAACAAAAAGCCATAGGATTGGAAATGTTGAGAACCATTGCTGTAACTACTTTTAAGTTGGTGGTAATATTGACAAGTGAACCTGGAAACTGTGAATATTCTAACACATATTTCATGTGGTGATTTGAATATGTTTGGTCCAGGGAGTGGCACTATTAATAGGCGTGGCATTGTTGGAGTAAGTACAGCCTTGGAGGAAGTGTGTCACTGTGGTAATGAAATCCTCCTCCTAACCACATGCGGGACAATCTTCTCCAAGCAGCCTTCAGATGAAGATGTAGAACTCTCAGCTCCTCCAGCTCCATGCCTACGTGGACACTGCCATGCTCTGGACTTGGTGATAATGGACTGAAACTCTGAAACTGTAAGCCAGCAAATGTTGCTTTAAAATAGTTGCTTTATAAAGATTTATGAACTATGCACCATTCGTTTGTCCAAAGATAAACCCTTTATAGAGGGATGAAGATTGTGTCTTAGAAAGAGTATAAGAATTTCCTTTGGAAGCCTCTCAGTGCTTCTCCACTTCCAAATAAATGTTGTCCTCTATAAGAGTTGCCTTGATCATGCTGTCTGTTCACAGAAGTAAAACCCAAACTAAGAGATTCCACTTTATTGACATGGGTGAACTGTAAGCTATTCAAACTGCACCATAATAAATTGGTTACACACAAAAAGGAGAAATCAAAGGAAACAAGCACAAGATGCGCCATGGATCACATTAACCTCTCTTCTCAGATGGCTGGAAGCTATTTGAGTACATTCTAACTGTATTTAAAAAATTAAATAGCAGAGGAGCTGGAAACAGAGATCAGCAGTTGAAAGCAATGGCTGTTCTTCAGCAGGACCCAGGTTCAATTTGCAATACCCACACAGGAGCTAACTTCAGTTCCAGGGGACCCGATAACTTCTTTTGGTCTCAGTGGACCTTGTATGCACATAGAGCACAAAAATGCATTCATACAAATACTGATACACATATAACTTTTTTTTTAATTTCCATAAAATTTAAATAGCAAAGGCACAAACTCCAGGTAGAGTCCTTTCTGTCCACTCAGGTACTAGTTCCTGGAGTGGGTTTCTGATTGAGGTCTAGGATTTACAAGAGAAGAGCAATAGTAGTTGCAGAATTCCCTGTAACCTCTTCCCAACAGTTATCTCACAAGCAACTGAAAATGGACTCTCAATATTCTATTTGGAAGGGACTTAGTTAATCTAAGAATTTAGATGCCAATGAAGTGATTATAGGTCTTAGAAGCCTAGGGTCACATAGCTCTTGAAGATAATCTAAATGGAGTTACATGGTAATATGTGTCTTTTGTTTCTCTTTGCCCAGAGAATTTAAGGAATCTGTGAAATAGATATTGTTGAATTAGCACCCTATAACAGGGCTATTCTGGCTCTCTTCTTTCATTAGCTTATCTTTATCTTTGGTTAAATATATATATAACTTTGTTCCCCCTAAATCCAGTCTACTTGAGCTAACCCATGCATTGTAGCTATCAAGCATTGGCCATATTCTTGATGAGTGTGTGTGTTTGTTTACATATCTCTGTACATTTATGCATGTGTGCAGTTGCTTATGTACATGTATATGTTTGTGTCTAGAAGCCAGAACAAAACCTCAACTGTTATTAGATATTATTCTTCTGTTATTTAACTATTTAACTGTTATTCTTCTGTTATTTAACTATTCAACTATTATTTAGATACTATTCTTTTTTTAATAGGGTCTCTTATTCACATGAAACTCATCAAGCAGGCTTAGGCTGGCTAGTCAGGGAGCCCTAGAAATCCACCTACCTCTAAGATTTCAGGCATGTACTACTACATCCAGCTTGTATATGGATTCTAAGAGAACAAAGTCAGGTCATGCTTGCTAGAAAGCAGTTTACTAACTAAGCTGTATCCCCAGCCTGTTTGCTGTATTTTTGAAATTGATGAAACCCAATAACTCCAAATTGTGACATGAAAAACAGTAAATATAATGATTAAATTATTAATACAGTGGCGCATAGACTAGAAACTGCATGATATATTAACCATACTCTTGTCAGAAGACTAACCAATATTATCGTCTCTATTTTCCATCAAGAAATCAAAACCTGTATTTTTTCAAAAACACCTAAAATGAATGTATGAACCAACTTTTATTTCTGTGACACCAGCAATGGAACCCAGGGTTTTAGGAATGCTAGATATCTTTGCTTGCTTCACTGTTGCAGTGATAAAAATCTGAGCAAAAGCTCCATACACGTGACCACTGGACAAACTGATGGAAATATTGCTCAATGACTATTACTTCTTCTTAGGCATGTCTAGTTGAAACAAGAACTAAGCACACTGGGCAAGCAATCTACTGCTGAGTCTCATTTCAAACACCAAACAATATTTATGGCAACCAAAAGAAGAAAACAACCCAGATAGTCTCTAATGAGTCAATGGATATGAAAAATACTGCTGCTTCCATATTATCATTTAGCATTCAGCATTCAGCATTAGAAATAAGTTATTCATATATGCAACCACTCAAATGAATCATAGAGACATATTCCTGCATAAGAGAGAAGCAGTTTCAAAGACTTGTATACTCTATGGATATTTGCACAACATTTATATCTTTGTTCTTACATTTGAAATATAAATTTTGACATTCTTCTGAAAGGCCACGAAGAGCAATATTGTTCATTTGTGTTAAGTCTTGTTGTCTATATATTTCTCTTCATGATATTCAGAACTATAGTATTACATATACTTTTAACTGACTAGAATGGTAATGAATGCCAATCTTTTCTATATAATTATGAATAGTCAGTGTAATTTAGGAAGAGATACAGGCATTAATGTTGATGTTTTTCTGCATAGCTTTACAGCCATAACAGAATGTGACTTTGCCATCACTAAGGGACAGTTGTGAGTCACTTTCAAGGCAATATGTAAAGTCTTTGTGGAAGTACTAAACACTTGCCACATTTCAGATGAATTCAGTATGTTTGTTATGATTCTTTGCCTTGGCCTTTCATTCTTTCTAGGTGTAAAAATAGAAGACAAAATAGATTAAAAGAATATTGCATATACAAATTCTAGGTAATTAGCAATAGACAGTGTTGACTTTTCAAAATCTACTTTTATAGGGGTTCTTAAATGCTTTAACCTCTCTTCCAAACCACCACACACCAGAGGTAGTGGAAAAGATAGGCTATTAGGACATGGGGAATGTGGACTTGTTTAGAAATAGTTCTTTGGGGTAACTAATCTTCATTGGCAGGATATCAGCATTTAAGTCTATTAGGGAACCACCAAACACAAATCAGCAGCTTCAGTCCAGTCGACTCTGCAGACACCACATATGAATTAACAGTAACAGCTTTATCTTCATCCAGAATAAACTCTGTGTGATCAGAACAAGTTTTTGAAAGCAGCAACAAGCCCCTGGAATACCATGAGAAGTTCTTTTGTGAGTTACTGTGAAGTCATGACAAGTGAAGATCAGCAACGCGTTACAAGGCAAACTAGTACATGTGCATTGTCAGGGAAGACTAGCGAGACAGAGCAAGGCAAACTGATGCTAGAGCCTTGGACCACTGTTTGTGGTCATGTTTATGTTTTCTAAACATCATGTGTACTTTCACATGTCTGCTTCAGAAAAACATCCTTTCACCTGCATCTGCTTCAGCAAAACATGCTTTCGCATTTCTGCTTTAACAAAACATCCATTTACCGGTCTGCCTCAGTAAAACATCATTAAAACCTAACTGAGTCTCCAAAGGAACCAGAAGTTTCCACTTCAGACAGTTTATAGTTACAGGCATGCAACAGTAGGGAAGTCATACAACTGGAGTCAGTATCTCCTATCACTATCATCTTCATGTGTATTCTCCCAGTTAATACAACTTCTTGTCTGTGAACACACTCCTTAGAGAAGACATGAAGGGCTCAGAGAACATCAATGTCTGTTCAACACTCAGTAATTTACTCATAGGAAATGCCTATCTGAAAAGAAATGGGAAGGAAGAAGAGAATGTAGCAGTTGGTTCTGACTGTAAAAAAATTTGGCCTAGAGGGAAGAAGAAAGAAGGTTGCATAGACATATCCTAGACATGCATCAAGTCTCAGGAGATTCACCAAAACCATTGCAGTCTAAAAGGTCTGAAACAGAATTATATTTATAAAACAATCCAATAAGGGTGCCTGCAAAAGGCATGCAATTATATTATTAACTATTTACCTAAAAACTCCTATAATAAACATACTTCTGTATAAATATACATATACAGTTTTGATGAAAGACCACCTAACAAAACTCCTAATACCAGACATGAGAAGACATACTTTGAGTTGTTGGGTAGGGCTTTCTAAGAGACTCCCAAAACACATAGACCACTGCTGTTGTTCTTCCCCAAAGACAGAAGGTAAGTCCCTATTGCTAAAGACACCATGCATTTCAGAAACAGAACCCAGAGATCTCTGAGCTAGAACTGACCTGAATGCCTCCTTCCTGAGGACTAGCTTTCATGCTATTAGAAAGCGCCATGAAATCTTTCAAAGGATGAAGGCAACTAATAGTTGTACTCAGTTAAGATGCATATTGACTATATCAGCAATCAGCATGGCATGGCATGAGGACCTTAATGGTACAGTAGTGGCATGAATAACTTGGCAGTAAACATCAGCCCACTAATTGTACTGAAGATCCACTCAACAAGATGAAAAACATGTCTGATACTGGAAACCTACCAAATTACTCAGTGCTAGTCATGGAGTTTGGGGGAGAATCTATAACCACCACTTTAGCAAGCTAGCATATTCCCTAACAACAATCTAAACATTTGTTATTATAACCACAGATAAGTGTAGTCTTCTTCCCTTAGCAATAAAATCATCTTTGCTATAGACAGAGGGCACTACAGAAACCCATAGCCAATCAAAATACAGAGTTATGAAGCCCAGTCCCAAAGGATATAACTACAAAATACATCCACAGCTAAGGCTTAGGGAACATTGCAATAGAAGGGACAGAAAGATGATAAAATCACAGAGTTTACAATGAGATTGTGTCTCCTAGTCATGTTAGAAGCTACACCCACAAAGTTGCACCAACATGATAGTCCAACTATGAGCTGAGCAAAGACAACACCAATAGACATGCCAGCATGGATGAGGAAAAGTCTAGGAAAACTTAACCCTACACAAAAATCAACAAACAACTAAGGAATGTTGAGAGTGGGAGAAATCGTATTCCCCAAAGAAGAGGACACCAATTGGTTATCCAATATCAAATTATCAGCCATGAACACATGCATACAAATAACATTATACAGACAGAGCAAGTTATATTTTGGAATAGTGTGTGTATGTGTTTAAGTAATAAAAATTAATAAAAGAAGAGGATATGCATTTGAAAGAGAGCCAGGAAAGATATGGTAGGGTTTGGAAGGAGGAAAAGGAAGCGGGAAGGGAAAAATGATACAATTATATTATCATCCCATTTTGTAAAAAAAAAAAAAAAAAAAAAAATACAAAAGTAAACCCATACCTCACAGAATGTATTTCTGTTAGCATTGCTATTGTGTTTCATACCTCATAGGAACAGCTCATGAGAAGACTCACTGTGGTGCAGACTCAGGGATCAATTCTCAAGGTAAGGCAATTGGTTTGTTATGATCTTTATAGTGAGAAGTTGGCCAGGTGCCTCTTCATGCTGTTTTTTCATTCAATGGTGCCTGGTTTCTACTGGGGAGAGAACACAGAGCCACTGTGGAACATTAAATAGTAATATAACAGGGCTCGATTTCAGCTTCTGAAGGAGAGTCTGTAGCTCTATGGGGAATGAATTGGAAGAAGAAGAGTCTATATGTCATGAATGTCAATTAGAGGGGATATTTTTAATTATTCAATGAAGGAATGCAAAGGACTGTCCTTGTACGTCTAACATGGATGATGAAGCAGCATATAGAAGGAGGCTGAGGCAATAGCTCAGTCAGGAATGTGCTTGCTTCACAAGTATCAGGACTTGAGTTCCAGCCCCAGAAAAATCTCACAAGTGCTCAACTCCACACAAAGAAACTGAGAAAAGCTGAGAGCAGAGGAGGTGGTCTTTCCCAGGAAAGAACACACCAACTGGTTGCCTGGTAAGAAATGGTCATCCCTGCAATTATATGTACAAGTAACATTACATGGATTGAGCAGGTTATATTTAGGGTATTCATACATATATACATATACACATATATGAATGCAATAACAATTAGTTAGAAACCATGAATTTGAAGGATGGGTGAGGAGTATATGAGGGGTTTCAAGGGAGAAAAGGGAAGAGAGAAATATTGTAATTATATTAATCTAAAAAATTGTTAGTGAATGTACACATTAGTCATCTTAGAGCTGAGGAAGCAAAGGCTGGTGTATTACTGTGGCTTCTTCATCAGCTAGCCTAGCTCCAAGTCCTTCCTCAAAATACAAGGTCAATGGCTCCTGAAGAGTGACATTTGAAGTGGTCCTGTTGCCTATACACACACACACACACACACACACACACACACACACACACACACACACAGACACACTCACACACATGGAATATATCCTATCAAACTTATGTGTCTTTTGATACATTGATGTAGAGGAGTTTTCAAAGAGTGAACAATGGTGACATTTCCTTCACAGTTGGAATGATGAGATAGGAAGATGGCATCAGGAATTCATTGAAGGAGAAGGGCTGAAGAAACATTAATTCCAGGGAGATGATATGAAATAAATTCCTGATGAAGGCATTAAAAAACATATTAAAATGTAGTTTGTTCAGAGAACATAAAGCTGAAAATAAAGTGCTGGGGGATAGATAGAAAAATATTGGAATGCCTGGACACCATGTAAGATGGCATAGAGAGATGATGATGATGCAGCAAGGTAGGGATTCCTAGAGAACTGTGACACTCACAAGATTCCAGATGATAATCTGTTACATGAAGTCACAATTTGGATTTGAATCAGAAGGTAGTGGCTGGGGAAAAGTTGGATCATTATAATTTTTGCAGGAGTGGAGCTCAGTGAGTCATTCTTTGTATTTAGCAACGGGGGAAGTGATCAGTGGTCCCCCTCGATTACATTAAATATCAGTGGAACAGCTGTTACTGGTGCTAAGGTTTGAATGTTTGTGCTCTTCGAAAATGTGTATGCTCTAATTTAATTCCCAAGGTGATGGTATTAGGAGATGGAGCCTTGGGGATGAGCAGATAGCTTGCCTTGAAAGCATGAGGACCTCCTCTCAAATCCCAGAACCCATGTAGGAGAAGCATGGTAGTTTATCCCAACAGGAGACAAAGACAGGCTGATTCTTAGAGGTTATTGGCCAGCTAGCTCTATGTGGCAAAGTTCCAGGCTTCTGCAGTGCATGAAGCAAAGAACATTTTGTTCAATTATTTTCTTTTGCCCCAGTTGTCTCGAAGTGAAGAAAGTCCTTGAAGTCTGAGAAGCTTCTATTTCTCCTGACTGCCACTAATTGCTGCCTTTAATGAATGGAAACACACAAGGCAGAAAAAAAAATTAAAATATGCTGTTTGTTTCAGCTCAGCCTAGTAAACCTTGCAGCGGCGGAAGTGATGAAACTTGCTTGGCCAAAGCCCACAGATGATTGTTTCTTTTTCCCAGATCACACTGGGGCCTTTGTGTGTCTGCTGTGTGTTCCTGTTATGAGCAATCTCACTACTCTCTTTGAGCACTGTAGCGCAGGGTTAATTTTGGTTGTCAAATTTCTTTCTCCTGGGGCAGACCTGTAGGTGTTTCATCTTCCAGTGAGCATCTGAGCATCACAAGCCAGGGGAGAGTTAGGAATACACACACTGTCAGCCTGGTTATATAGACCGTGAAACCAAAACCAGCAGGAAAGAAGAACAAATGTAAAAATTGAAATCAGTAGTGGTTTTCCATGGTCTAATGGAAATCTCACTTTCAAAAACAAGATGCAAAAACATGAGACTTTTGGTACGTTTTGTTCCTCGACAATGTCATACATGCACACAACTCATTGATTGTGCTCCCGCAACCTTCTTTATTTCCATCCTACCCCTAACAGCCCTTCCTCCTCCTTACAAATCTCTTTCCCAATATTCATTACTTTTATTTTGTTTTGTGTCCCATTGAGATTAACCTGGGCTCTTTGTGTGACCTGGGGTTTGGAACTAGCTATTACATGTTGATATGATTCTCATTAGGTATGTAACTGGATATGCTTCCTCCTCCCCAAGAATCTTGTAGTTATGAGGAGTTCAACAGTCAGGCCTAGTGAGACTACTGGGCAGAGTGCATTGTGTGGGTCTAGTGCCAATAGGTGTAGCTGCTATGAGTTCATAATTGCCAGGGCCATGTTGTGGTTAGATGATGGCATTTCTCAGCCTTTTGCAACCTCTGGCTCTTATGTTCTTTTTGTGCCCTCTTTCTCAATGTTTCCTCAATCTTAAGGAGCTGTATAAATATGTTACATAATCCTGAGATCTCTCCTATCCTTTTAGCCTCAGCATCTTGTGCAGCCATGGCTCTCTACATTCACCTCCATCCACAGCTCATAGAGGCTTCTCTGAGTAAGTCCTTCTCTCTGGGTATAAATACAGATGTTTAGTGTTCAGGGTTGATCTGATCCAAAGCTTTCCCTGAGGCCCTGATATATAAAGAAGGAGCATAGTTCCTTCTCTAAAACCAAAAATATGCTTGGCATACCCAGTATTGGCCTGGGGCCAGGGTTTTAGGGGGAGCTTCAGCCCTGGATCTTGAGATTTTTAACTCTTTCCATTCTAAAAGGGTATGGTTTTCAGTCCCATGGCCACTATGTGCTGCTCTCTGACCTCCTTGAGCTATCCTGTGCCCCTTTTGTGCAAGCAACATTGTTTGATTAGCTTCCCACTGACCTTATCTCATTGTGTGATGGCTTTTCACTGACACTGTCCCATTTCCCACTGTCCCCTGGAAGTATAGAAGATACTATACTTCTTAATAAGTTTGCTTGGCATAAGCTGCCACCTTATGCAAAACCTCCTAGCCCCAGATTTCCTATCTTTTCATCTCCTGGCACTCTCACTTAGGACTCTGTCACTGAAGAATGACCTCCTAGTCCAGGTTAATTTAGAAGGGGAAAATACTCAGCTTTATAAAGGAGTCATTCTATAAGTAGGTGATGTCATCATCTGTGATGTTCATGAAAGCAGTGTTCAGGAAACATGGGACAGTGGTTGGACCATTAGAGATACTGACTAACTCAACAAGGAAACTTCTAAATTCATCATTGTCAACTGTAGTCCTGGATATGTGGATGAGGAGACACATCAATGACAACAATGTTAGTTTACTTCCAAATTATTTACTTTTGTTTTGTCTTCATGAGTAAGAAGCAGTTAAACTCTTTTTTTCTATTCTATATCTCCTTTAGTCCTAGCATACATATACACATACACATGCACATTACATATACATACACATATACATACACATACATATACACACATACACACATACACATTACATACACATACACCTATACATTACATACACACATGTGCATACACACACACACACACACACACACACACACACACACATACATATATATGAATGATGGGCCTGTGGCTGTGGCTCAGTAAGCAGAGTGCTAATGTCCTAGGTTCTATTTCCAGCACTTCATAAACCAGGTGTGGTGGCATACACCAGAAATTTCATTACTTGGTGTTAGGTTTTAGAAACTTGAGACAAATGGCTAACTGAGGTGCCTATTAGCATATAAAAGCAGACACTGTCCAGCTCCCTCAGTTACACTCAGCACTCTTGGCTCCTCCCAACATCTCTCATTCTACCACTACCTTAAACCTCTCACCTCCAGGGGCTGGGCTTCTGTTTCCCTTGCCCCAGCCACACCATTATATAATTCAGCCAGTCTCTTGGCTGTTAAGGGTATCCAAACTGATTGGATTATATAGAGAAGAGCAGGCAGAGAGTTTAGAGTAGGGAGCAGTTAGGCCAGCCATATCCTGTACAGAGGGATCCTGGGAGATCTTGATGGCTAGGTCCACTTTGATATTTTAAGTACATACCTCAGTTGTTTATCTCTGGGTTTGAAAGTTAACTTTAGTCTTGGAGGTGAGGGGTGGGGTGTTCTTGGTCCCTTGCTTCTCTCTTGTTCTCCCTCCTCCTCCCTCCTCTCACAATCCCTTTTTAGTCTTCAGGCCATGTTCAGCCTGGGCTCTTCTCTCTGCCTACTTTTCCCCTTATATCTACAATAAAATCTTTTCCGTACTTTAGAAGTGGTCATGTCCTCCTTTTTCATTTCAGTTTTTTTATTCACTTAGGCAATAAATGCAGGAAGATGAGAAGTTCAAGATCAACCTCAGCTACATAAAGAATTTGAGGCCAGTCTGGACTCTGTGAGACCCTGTCTTTTTAAAAGTGTGATAAATACAATGTGCAAACAAAGGGGCGTACTTGTAAAAAGACCATCAGTGTTTGAGAGCTTCATAATGCTTAGTGGACTATAAATCACTTATCTTGGAATTTCCAATTTGTCATGCTGGAAGAGGAAGATCTATTTTTGGGCACACAAGACTTCAAATCCTGCCAAAGAGGATATCAAGATGTATTTCTTAGAGACAACCTGCTTTTGAAGGGCAGGATCATAATCAGAATGCAATGGCATTGTAATTCACTACTGCTTGAGGCTAAAGGGTTTGGATAAACTTAGAATCACAAAGAAGAGCCATTCTGAGCAATATAATAGACAGGTATAATTAGGATTTGGATGTACATGATAAATACATAGCTAAATGAAAAGGTGACAGTGACTTTAGTAGACTAGGAAAGAGTGCTGGGATTTGTAGTATATGAGAAGCCTACTTGGAGGAAGAGGCTTTAGAACCAGGAGTTAGAGGAGGAGTCAACTCTAGAAAGTAAGTTTTAGGCACAGAAAGAGCATCTCAATCTCTTCACTGAGATGACATTCAAAGTGTAAGTTCAGGGACAAAAAAAGCCTTTAGGGAACTGATTAAAGGATATGAGTGGTACCACAGCGGGACACTTGAAATGTGAACCATGATGTAATGGAGGACCTTCAACCAAACAAGAATGCTCATGTATAATTGTGTTATGCAACTTCCCAGCCTGGTGGGAATCTTGGATTTCTTTCAGACACTGGCTGAAAACCCCGTTGTGGATTCTCTACCTATACATAATTACAAAAGGCCAGCATGACTCATGTGAACACAGAGAACAGCACATTGACAGTGAATTAGGTAATATCAGTAATAATGGGAGAACAGCAGTGGATCATAGTCAATATCCATGGCTGTAAAACTCATTCCATGGAGATTTTAATACAACACTTAGCTGGCCTGGACTTGCCTTTCTCCTGCTGATGAAGACATGGGGTCTTGACAAATTAACTGTGTTAGCATAATTCAGCCTTCACATTCATCTTAAACTAGGCACCATAGCTCATACTTATGGAGGAACACAAAGAAGATCATGAATTTCATTTTCATTTGTTGCTATTATTTTGTTTTGGGCTTTGTTAGAAATAAGTTTAGGGTCACAAAGAAAAAGACCACCACTCCAACTGAAGCATCTGGACAAAGCAAACTTTGATCTTGATCAAGAGTGGATTCTCAGAAGAGGAACAGAGACTGAAGTGAATTTGGTTTCTTTGTTTATTTATTTCTTTTTGTCTAACTCAGGTGGTCACTGCATCTTTTTCCTATTGGCTAGGGTCTGATTTCACAGTTTTAATTCAGTTGGCTAATCTGAAAAGAATTGGTATACAGGCTATAAAGTATAGGTAAATTCCTGTAATAAGGCAGGGAGGCTTTTTGTAAACAAAGGTTTTACTGATGAGAGTACAGGATAAAATATTTGCATAAAAGTATTATAAGGTGGGGAAATAAAAGATTTGAATTCCTTATCCTAAACGCAAGGTTTATAGTATTTGATAGAATAAAAGAAAAAAGAAAAAAAAACATCATCTTTGCTATTTCTTACAGTTTCCAGATTATTACAAAATAAATAGATGAGGTCAGAATTCTCTGGACTGGTGGTCCTTAGATGAGCAGAGAAAAGCTTATTCTTCAGACAGAAGTCATGTGTTAAGCCTCAGAGAAAGGCACAGATGTGGGTCACTTACCCAGAGGACTCACAGACATGAGGATGTGAAATCAAAATCTTTCAGGAGGGCAAGATGATTCAGTTGGTAAATAACTTGCACCTAAGCGTGAGGACATAAGGTCCCCATGACTCACATAAAAATGTCAGCTGCAGCACATGTGCCTGTAATACCAGAACTAGAGAGGTGTAAACAGGAGGATCTCTGGGCCTTGCTCGTTAG
Source organism: Mastomys natalensis (assembly GCA_021653895.1). Classification (NCBI taxonomy): domain Eukaryota; kingdom Metazoa; phylum Chordata; class Mammalia; order Rodentia; family Muridae; genus Mastomys; species Mastomys natalensis. The sequence goes on along the minus strand of JAJTUV010003408.1, from coordinate 13,528 downwards.
CTTGTTTAGCCACATCAGTAAGCTTCAAGCTCACTGAGAAACACTGCTAAGAAAATAAGATGGAAAGTAATTGAAGACATCTGGCACCACCCTCTGATGTCTGCACACTTGTGTACATGTACTTGAATGCACTCACATGCACATACACAAACACATATATGCACATGTGTAAACGCACACACACATACACCCCCCACACAGAGAGAGACAGAGACAGAGAGAGACAGAGAGAACCTGCTCTTTGGAGAGTTCCCCAGGGGTTTGTGGTTAAATCTCGTACCATTGTGGATCCTGGGTATTCTCCCAGTTAATGTAACAGGAGTGTGAGTGAATTCAGGATACTTTCTAAATACCCATTAATAAATGGTCAGTTCCTAGAATAGTGCTGTTGGGAACATGATGGGACTTTAAGAGCTGGAACATGATTGGAGAAAGTGAGGTTATTGGGTGAATACTAATGAAGAGGATTGTGGGGCTCTGACCCTTTCTTTTACTCGCTGGTCATGAGGTGGGTGGTTTTACTCTTCCATGCCACCCTATGTGGCACCTGATGTACACAAAGCAATGAGGTCACCTGATCAATGAACTAGAAGATGTAAAAGCATGAGCCAAAACAACAATCATTTTTTGTACATTAATTGCCTCAGGTGTTTCGTTACAGTGATGGAAAGCTGGCTAATGTGCAGACGACCCTCAGTGCTTCTTAAAGAAGGCAGTTCATTTTCTGTGCTGGAGAAGAGATTCTAAAAATGCACTTTCTGTTCTTCAGGTTACAGGCTCTCTGTCTTTATTATTTTTATTGTACGACTGGCCACTAGCCTAGGGCTTGATGGATAATCTTCTCTGTCTTTGTTATTATTATTATGAGCCTGGCCACTAGCCTAAGGCTTGATACATAGTGTACAAACACATGATAACTGAGGTACACCTCATCCCAAGTTAAAATATTTTATTCTTCATTTGTTCAAATATATTTTCCCAAGTGTCTAGACAGAAATCGTTCCCTACTTCTCTCTGGCTTTGTCAAATCCAGTTCTTATTTATCATTGGTTTCCTATAATGGACACAGAATTTCTCCTTGAAGGTTATGCCAGCATATAGCCCTCCATGGATCAGAACTTGCAAATATGGATTTAGCTTACATAATACCCTTTTTGTATTATATCTTAATATTTTGGACTCATGAGCATCTGTGCAAATTACTTCAAGGCTATGATAGTGAGGTAATTGCAAAGGTTGGATTTGCTAAAGACATTAGTGGGGAAAGAGGGAAAAAAAATCCTGTGTATTATCTCCAGCGCCCTGGGTTCTATTTTCCTGAGCTTAGCTAAGTTAATATGGGAAGCAAAATTGTACTTGCTATAGCACAACACAAATTTTTTTTTTACAATTTCCTTCCTTCTTTCTTCACTCCCTCTTTACCTCCTTCCCTCCCTCTATCTGTTCCTCTCTCCCTTCCTCTTTCAGCCCTCTCTTTTGAAACAGGGGCTTTCTATGTATGCTTGGCTTCCTGCTTCTAAACAAATTCAGTTTACAAAAGGCTTGAGCCTCCCAAGTGCTGGGGTCATAAGTACACACCACCCCGTCTTCCTTGGAAGCCAAATCCTGTAGTTCTTACCTCAAGGAAGCAGCCAACTACCATGTCAGAAAAGGCTAATTAATGATGCATTAAAGCTTTCAGTTTTTCTTATTGGGAACTTGTTCTCCCTTCTCCAGAAAACATTTTTGTTTTTGATGTTTCTCTCCTTAAATTAAAAATTTACAAGAAGATATGGAAAGCTTATCTCTTCCCCCTACCATCACCTCTCAGGAATTATAAGTCTTATATTGATTTCCATATAAATTCACAGATGTGACTCATGAGACAAATCGCTGAGAGGTTAGTACAGAAAACTATCAATTAGAAATTATTTTGAGAAACTGTTGATTGGGACATTCAAATGTTTCTAACGTAATCCCTTTGTGCCTCTCTTCCAACCTGTCTGAAAAATTAAATAACATTGACACGCTTGTCTGCCTGGAATTGATTTCTGCTGTCTCTGTACCTTATTCTGCACATCTTTTCAGGGACTGGCTCCACAAGGCCTGCTCCTTATTACAGCCCTCTTCCCTGAAGCTTGTTTAAATAGCTGTTTGTTGTTAGTGTGTGAAGACCAGAAGGAGCTGGGCAGCTCATTCTGGTTATTGTCTAATGACCTGGAGATGCAGCCCATGCTCGAGCAGGATACTGCAGCCTGGAGGGTCTGGGTCTCACAGAGTACAGTGAGGGAGGCTGAGCAGTGGGGCTAACACTAATCACATCAAGCCTTTCCTCGTGCACATCAGATTGCCAACCCTTCCCTAAACCCTACTGATTCCCTCAATGGGAATGTGCCTGAGAAAAGTTTCCACAGGGCACTCTTAGGTTTGTTTTCCCTCTAATCATGCCTTCAAATTTTCAATAGGAGGAAGCACACTTTATCCCAACATCGGTAAAATTCATAATTCAATCCAGAATCAAAAAGATTCAAAATGGCTGAGACTTTGTGGTATGTCTGTGTGTGTGTGTGTGTGTGTGTATGTGTGTGTGTGTGTGTGTGTATGTGTCTGTGTACATGTGTGCAGCTGTACTTATCTATGCACTAGGATATGGAACTTAGTGGTTGACATCAGATGGTTTTCTTGATAACTTCCTTATTTCTTGAGATAGGGTCTCTCACGGAACCCATTTTTGTGGGGATTGGCTGCTTAATGTGCCTCCAGGATCTACCCATCTAACATACTCACCTGTGGCGCCCAACTTTTTATGTGGGTGCAGTGATTTTACATAGACACACATGCTTGCAGGGCAAGCACATTACTGCCTGCATCATCTTCTCAACCCTTAGACTTAAAAAAGAATCTGACCTTTTGCCCCACATTGCAGGAATATAGAAGAGAAAAGCCAGAATTTAAATTAGGCCTTCATGATCTTGCTCAGAATCATTATGGAAGGCTGCATGCAGTCCCTCCCACTTAGTGGGACAAACCAGTCTTATTGTTGTTTGTCGTACAACAAAGTACTTTATATCTTTATATACTTATATAAAAATGTACACACATCATACACAGGCACACATGTATCATGTATGTGTGTTTAGATATGCACATGGGCTCTCAAAAAGATTTTCTGTGTATCTCATGTTTATGGTAAAACATACTACAAAGCTATCAAGTCTCAAAGGTACAATTTACCCTTAGGTAGTAAGTGCTGAGGTAATAGTAAGACTAAGCAGAATGAAGAGAAACCAGTATACTTAACTATTCAACAAATATTTAATGGGGACTAATGATGGGCTAAGACTGGTCCAGACTCAACTGCTTTTTATATTTGTGAGATAAGTGGGGATTCAAGTCAGCCCATAAAGATATAGATTCCATATGAAAGGCAATCATAACAAACAATGCATTTTAAGTGAGCAACCTATAGAATAAACTTATAGAGGACAAATTCCAATATGTTATCAGTTTAATGACAGGGGCTGCAGGATGCAGGTGAGTGGCTTGGGGGAAGAGCAGAAGTGATCCACCTTCTTGAATATTGGTTGATATGGTGGCTTAAAACACCAGAATCTGGTACTTTACCTCCTTTATCCTCAACTTCTTGTATGATTTTTCTCTGTTTACCCCCAGGAAATTCTCTGAATGAGTTATCTTCCTATACTCAAACTTACCTAGCTTTACATTTTCAGTTCCTGTTTTCTATAGCCTGTGTAGTCTCACTGCAACTTTATGCCCCGTAAAGGGCTAGAGTTTTTGTGAAACTTGTCTTCCCATCTTGCTGTTTGACTCTTCTTTGTGTACCACTATAGTGCTATGTACATGTTTTGATACTGCTAAGGGGACATCTACACTGAACCATATAAACTTCTTTACCTATGAAGTCCCCAGCCTTGGTTATTTTGTTAAAGTAACAGAAAATGGGGTAGTACATTTGGCTAGGGATGGCATTTAGTTTGCATTTTCAGGTGGTCATAGTGAAAGCATTACCCTAGGACTATGGATAGTATCCAGTGCACACAAATGAAGATTATATTGTGCTTTAGTTAAGCTCATGATGAAGAAATTTGGTGGGCACTGGGTTTATTTAATGTAAACACAGTTCTAGATCTGAGTAGTAGGGGGATAATCAAGAATTTTCTTCTTTCTAGAATACCAGAGTGTGACTTTTTTGGATAATTAATTAAATTATAATAAATTCAGTGTAATAAAACATAACTTTAAGTCAGTATTCCTGAAGTCCTTCTGAGATTAGACACACAGACATACAGAGGAAAGGGAGGTATATGTATGATGGAAGAGACTGGAATACTGATGATGCATAGGGAAGACAAAAGTGGAAAGGACTTTTGTCAGCTCCCAGAGTCTAAATGAGGGGCTTGATACAGATTCTCCGTCCACAAAAAAACAAAACCAAACCAAAGAAACCCCAACAATGCCAGCAGCTGGGTTTAGACTGAAACATTAGCACTACAAAAGATGAATCCCCCTATTTGTGGGTATCTACTTTGTGTCAGTTGGTTGAGTGTCTCTGGAGAACTAACACAGTTGTCAGAAGGGAGCAGGAGAGGTTGACTATAGCTGCCATTTACCGAGAAAGGATAGTGATGTTTAGGGACATGGTTTCCTTCTCTTTTTTTAATTACCACTTTTGACTTCTACATCATTACTTTTCTGGTTTACAGTCCATATGCCATTGCCTTAGATATTTCTTTTACATTTATTCTCCCATCAAACTCCTTAGGAACATAGTCATCCCTTGATATTCTTGGAGATTTTGCTCCAGGACTTCCCTTTCACCATGAATACTCATGTTCCACGGATGCTTATGCTCTTTTCATAAATTGATATCATATTCACAGCCTACAAAGTGCTCCTATATATGTTAGCTCATGTCTATGTAATGCAGAAATCCTAATACAATATACTATATCATAATAGTTGCTATACTATAGCATTTCGGAAATGTTACACAAAAATCATTTGTATATGTTCAACATATGCACAATTAAAAAAAGTATATTCTGTCACCTGTTGATGTGATATCTGGAAATGGGACACACAAAGCCTTACTGTATTTCAGTATTGGGATCCTCCATTTAATGCAAGCCTGTATCAGCGAAGTGTAGGACTCTGGAATCCCATTTCAGAATATTTATGCTCACCTTTTAGGGTTCTGAGTAGTTCCAGACTCCCTTTTTCATGATCATTCTTCCCCCATTATCTTTCAAAGCCTTATTCTCTTTGTTTCTCATACCAACACCTTTCCTTACCAACGCAGAATGTGAAGCAGACCACCCACAGAGTTCTAAGGGAACACATGCAATCACATTGGAAATGTGCAGCTTCCTGCTATGACACACTTGATGTAAGGATCTTGTCTTATTCTTACCTTCTAATAGAATAACTCCATCTACCTACTCATTCCTATGTACCTGGAAGACTAACTCTGACCTGTAAATACTGGATCCCATGCCTATTTTCTTGCCTTCTGTCATTCTGGCAGAATGACTTTCTCTAACTTTCACAGTTTCTGCTGCCCCTGTCTATTACTTCTTTGGAAGATGGTCATGTCTGTTTTTATGTTTAAAAACAACTCAGTGCAAATCTATCCACTGATGTCAGGTCATCTGCCATTTGCCACATATTCTGTCTTCTTACTTATTCAGAACTTGTTGGAGTATACGTCTGAGCACATTGGACTTCTACTTAGATATTTAGCTGTGGCACAGAAAACAGTAACAGTAATAAGAAGAGTGAATTGTGTAACTACACAGAGAATGGAGGACATTCATTTTGATGATTACCTAGCAGAGCAAAAGTTTGCAGGCTCTTAGGATCAAGGAGGATGTGGGATACTTAGGTAAGCATTTGAGGCCCATGATGTAACCATACCAGCACACAGCAAATAAAATCACAGCAAACAACAGAATCTACCTTAGAAATGAATACACATAGAAATGATAATGGATTTCAAGGACTCTGAGGTGATTCATGCTAATATTTCCCTAATATGCAGCTTTCTCCAGTGCTTTTATTCAATTTATAAGTATATTTTAGCATTACCTTTCTATGTCCCTTATTTTGTCTGTCCAATGTTTTAAGAAAAAAAATCTAGTCTATGATTTTTTTTAAGAGCCCATATTTAAGCTAGACAAGGACTCATAAATCACTGAATGTTTTAGTTTTGTTAGTTCAGGTAATTTCATTGATTAGAGTCCATCTTCCAGAATTATCTCTAAAAAGGCTCTGGTTATTATTTGAGGGCAGACATACATGAGAATGAATTTATTTTGCCTTTATAGTTGAATAAAGCCTTGATTACAAAGTCAAGGTTTAAAGTATCTTTTTTTTACTCCAAATTTCAGTGCTTTTCCTTGTCCTTGTCCTTAAAAATCAAATATTTTAGTTGAAGTAGCTGCAATGAGCCCACTACTTATTTGCTAGTACGACAACACACTGATTTGCTTAGATGCTAGTAAAAATCTTTTGATTATCTATCTGTTTATTATGGCTTTATATTTTTTAGTCAGAGTCTATTGAAGCCCAGGATGGCCTCAAAACTCACTATGTAGCTGAGGATAAACTTGACTTCTTTATTCTCTAGCTGCTACCTCCTAAGTAAGATTATATGTATATGTTATATGTTATATGTGTGAGTTACTGTACTTGACTGATACTTCTTTTTTTTTAAATTTATTTAGTTATTTAAATCACATCATAATTTGCTTATTTACACAGGGTTATAAACACAAAAAGGCAGGATGTGAGGAAGGGGATGACACCAGAGCATAGGTGTTCAGGGGAGTATGGATACCTTTCAGAACAGGGTATCAGCTGGGTGTAGGTTCAGGGACAGGTCACTCTGACTCTGCCTATGATTCACTTGTCCTTATCTAAGTTGGTACTGTCCACTGAGGCTGCCTATTTATAAGACCTATGACTACTAGGTCTGGTAAATTTCCACAGAAGCTGCCTGTTTACAATAGCTTATAGCCTGCTGTTTCAGTGTTTTTCCACAGAGACCCAAGACTTTGTGTTAGCATGTATGAATGTCAGGGCTATTGCTGACTTTAGGCCTATGGCTGATTTTAGGCCTTCAGTGTATAAGCAGGGTTGCCCCTGACATCTCCTCTCTTCTCTAAGTATAGAAGGGCCTTGGAGATTCTAATCTTGCAAAGACAGGGATAGAAGCCTGACCTCCAATAATTGAAGGGGACATTGTAATGGCTCTGGTCCTCCTGTTGTTGTCCAGTGAGGCATGAGGGCCATACCCATCCCGATGTCTTTTTCCTGAGAGGGGATACTTTTGACATCAACCCCTATGCTGACTGATACTTCTTATTCTTGTAATTTAGATACATTGATAGCCCTTCCTCCTTACTTCTGCCTTTACTATGATATCTTTTGTTTTTTGTGTGGGAACTTATGTTTTCTTTCTTTGTCTTCCATTTACCAATCTTCAATGAAAATTACATCTGCATCAATTATTCTTACTGCCATCCTAGACAGAGGGACTATCTATAGTACCTCTGTTAATCTTATTATTCTTAGTTGTCATTTGCTCATCAGTTCTTTTCTTATTAGTTGTCCCTTGCTCTGTGTTATAAGAGATGCCCAGTTTTGCCTGTGCCACAAACATCCATCAGTGTCAAGTTCTCAGAAAAGCAGTTTTTCAACTTTAATTCATTGAGAGTTCTAACCCCTTCCCTTGAGGCTCTATCATGTTATAGACTTCCTTCATTCTTCTTCATTGTCATCTTTACATCTGTGCCACACTGCCATCCATCATATCATATTTGACTCCAAATCTTGTGGCAGATTGTGTTTATATAAACAATGACTTCATTGTGATGTAGAAGGCCTTTTATAACCAAGTGTGTCTTAGAATGTTCTTCAAGAAATTTGAGTGCAAAATTAGAATAGATGGAACAGGTAGAATAGCTGATTTATACAGAAAGATGAAAGAGAAATCTTGAGATCAGGAGGTCTGCCTAAGGTGCTATCAGACCACTTTCATGAAAAGCAAATGTCTAGTGCATGATGTAGGTACATAGAGACAATATTTGAAGACACAGAGGATAATGCATTTCATGCAGAATGGAATAGCATTCCATATTAGTCAGAACTGAAGCTTTCCCAAGAACAGTGCGCGCTGTAATGTGAAAATGTGTAAAAGCATAAACCCATTCCATCAAAACTGGCTGTAGAGGGCTCAGATCACAGAGACATTCTTAAGATAGCACAGAGAAACAGGGATTAACTACAAGGGGCTGGAAATTATATCTGGCTTCTTATCTAGGAGAGATAGGTTGAGAAGCAAAGCAACTACTACCTTAATACCCAGACATAAAATAAAGACACTTTTTTTTAAGGCACAGATAATTCACACACACCATAGGAGTGACACTGAAAAAGATATTCAAATACAATCTTCATCAAGAGTATAAGACAGAAAATAGGAGGAAGGGCTTGCTTAAAAAGCATGTTTATGATCCTAGCATTCAGGACACTGAGGCTACATTGCGAGACTTGTCACTCAGGAAACAAAAATTAAGCACAAGCTGATGAAATAATGCCACTTAATTTAACCAAATGCTCAGATGAAAAATAGCATTTTTACATTAAAATTTAAAATCCTGGCAAGAAGAAGAAGATATAAATGTCATATTTTGAGGAGAAATACAATTATAAAATGACTTCAGATTTCATTAGACAAATTAATATTCAGTGTATATAAAGACTAAAGTAGCAAGCATAATTACAGAGATATGATGAATAGCCAAATCTGAGGCAATATAAAAGGAAGCTAAAAATAAACTTTAAAAATTTATGTTAGTCACTTTTCTGGTTGATGTGACAAAACATCTGAAAAACAATGTAAGTGTCTTCCCATTATAGTTGAAACAGGCATGGTTGCAGGGTCCTGAGGCAGCTGGGTACATTACATCTGAAACCAGAGATCAGATAGAGATGAAAGCTGGTGTTCAGCTCACTTTCTCCTTTTTTATTCGGTTTACCACATCAGCCCATGGAATGGTGCCACTCACATTTGGGATGGGTCTTCTTACCTCAATTAATATAATCTAGAAAAGTGGTTTCTTAACCTTCTTAATGTTTTGTACCTTTAATACATTTCCTCATGTTGTGGTGACCCTACCCCCCCAAGCATAAAATTATTTTCATTGCTACTCTCCTAACTTCATTTTGCTAGTGTTATGAGTCATAATGTAAACATCTTATAAGCAGGATATCTGATATGCAACCCCCATGAAAGGTGATTCAACTCCCAAAGGGGTCATGACCCACAGGTCAAGAACCATTGAAGTAGATAATCTCTCATAGACAAATCTAAAGGTTTCTCTCCTAGATGTCAAGATCCAGTTAAACTGACAATCAATATCAACCAGGAGAAAAGAAAAATAAAAGCATAGAAGGAAATCTTTGGTAACATAGGATAGCCTCCATAAAACAGCAGAAATGAGGCCTGATATGGCAGTTATTATGTTATCATAGGTAAAAAAAAAAATATTTGTCTTAAAAGAGTAGCAAATGATACGGCTAAAAGACAGTAAGAGGAACACTAAATACAAGCCAATAATGCAGACTCTCTATCATTCAGTATCTAAAGCACAATTTAGTAAAATCATGTGGTAACTATCTGAAGACCACCAAGGTACAGATCTACCAAGATGATATCATAAAATGAATACTTTACACCTTAGACCCCAGAAAGGAAAACTGACATAACTGTCAATAGACTTGTGCACACTTGTCATCATTTTAGGATTTTAACACTTTTTCTTTCAGTAAATGACAGATTAAAATAACCAAGCACAAGAATGTAGATAGAAAATTTGGGCAATGGTGCTCAGAAGCCTGATGATATATTTTAAACTCTTAGCCCTTACATCATAAAGAAGAGAACCTTAGAAATCAACAAAAATAATTAATGAAGCTCCATATTTTGGGGAATTTAAAACCAGGCCAAATAACTCACTCACTCTAGGAGAAATAACAGTAGCAATTAAGAGATGCTTAGTGCAAAAACAACACTAATGATATGCTAAATCAATAGTCCACTACCAGGATCTGGGGGTCCAGGGTTCAGATCAATACCTTTTACCATGCATCCATCTATTCCTTTATAAATCAAGGCCATATCCATTTGGACAGCATTACTACAGAAGTTGGCTGGAGGCATTTTACTTGACGGGAGCTATTTGATATTATTGATTCAAATCAACGTTCTCATTTTGCCAACAAAAGTATGAATCACTGCTACTTGTCTAGCTTAAAGGGGATACTGTGTTGATAATTTCCAGAATGTATGAGTCACCAAAGTATATAAGATCATCTGGAAGCTTCTATAATCAGCTCCAGGGGTAAGAACCTGGCCCTTCAGCAACACTAATAAGAGAGAAGAATGAGTTCATCACCTTGGAGATTTTGAGCTGATCTCTGCACAGGCCAACTGTAATAGAGAAGCATGAAGGCCTGAATTCAGACCCTTATTCCCCTTTTAAAAAGTCAACTTTGGCTGCCACACACCTGGAATCCCAGAACTGGTGGAAACAGAGATAAGAGGATCCCTGGACCTTGCTGGCCAGGAGGGCTAGCCACATCAGTGAACTTCAGATTCAGCGAGACTGTCTAACAACAAAAACAAAGACAAAAATAAAAATAAAAAACCAAAAACATAAAGAGGAGAGCAATTGAGGAAAATGCCCGACATTACCCTCTGCCTTCTTCAAGCATGAACACATGAACACATAATGTATTAAAAAAAGAAATTCCTTCAAGAGGAGTAGACAGCAGGAAATACTCAAACTCAGGGCTGAAATCAATCAATTAGAAACAAAAGAACAATACAAAGAGTCAACAAAACCAGATTCTAATTGAAAGTACTAGTTCTCTGGCCTTCATTTCTACAATGGTAGAGGAGAAAACATGAATTAGAAAGCAATTGTTTTATGTAAATTGGGTTTTGTGTTATCTGGTGTTACTTTGTAAATGGGAAGTTTGCTCCACAGGCTCACACATTTAAATTTGGTCCTCAGCTGCTGGTGCTGGTTTGGGAGGTTTTGGAACCTTTGGGATTTTGGCTTTCTCAAGTAGAGAGGTGTATCATTGAGAGACTATGAAAACTATGAAAGTTTTAGCCTGGCTCCTTTCTTATCCTGTTATAATGGACCTCCCCTTTGACAGACTGTTCCTTCCCAAACTGTAAGCCAAAAGAAATCCTTTCTCTGTTATGCTGCTTCTGTGAGGTATTTTGGCAGAATGACTAGAGAACACTTAGGGAATGAGAAAGCTTTGCATAATTTTTTTAAATACAAAATATCATTTGTTGAAAACCCTTGAATTTATATGAATATAAGCAAGTCATTTGGGTTACTGGAGCAACTAATGATAATATTTTATGCAGTTTCCACAAAGTTCATTGTTCTTTCTGCTCAGCAATGCTTGTAGTTAGAATAGAGTTTACATGTAACATTTATTTCAAGCATTTGATAAATAATTGGTTTTACTTTGCCATTTGATCTCAATGAGATGGAAAATTGTTCTATGTCAAGTCACTGAAAGAGAGAAAATTAATAGATATGAACATATATTTAAAATTAGTCATTTCCTCCTACAGCACTCAAATATACACAAACCTGATTTCAGATATTGAGCTTGAGGTTGTGTGAGATTTGTTTTCTAAAATGGTTTAGAACAATGTATCCTGCTTACATGGGAAAAACTGCTTTACCATAGGAACATATTATTCATGTGAAGTATATATCCTAGGCATAAATCATGTACTGAATCTCTAAAAATGACACAGGAAGTGGCCCAAAAAAGTCATCTTTCGACTTTTCTCATCCCTTTTTTATTTCTCTCTGTTACCATCACAATGTCTTGGTACCCTCAGCAGTTGCCTTCCTCTGGATCAATGGCTAAATAACAGCAATGCGATAACAGAAACGCATCACCGTGATAAATATCCCCTCTCTGCAGATTGTCTATATTGTCCTTGTGTGCATAAAGAAAAATCCATTTATTTAAATGTCACAACAGACAACTTTGATTAATGTTATTAGTAGCTAGGAATGTGATTCTGCTCACCGAGATAGCAAAACAGACCTGCGATGTTCAACATTGTTCAATAGAAACCAGGAAGGGGGAAAGACTTTTTTCTTCTTATCTAGATATTTATGTGTATGGTAACTGTCAGAGTCTAAAGAAAAATAATTTTCTGTTCAAAAGAGGGAAAAGAACAATTCATAAATATATTTCATGCCATTGAAGCTTACAATAATCTATTACATCATCCATTAATGAAGAAGAGAATTTATACAGCACTCACTGATGTAGTTTTAAAGGACGAAGGGATATCTTGTGAAAACCCACAATATGAGAACTGCTGCCTCCTGCCTGTAGCAGGACTGCCACAGAGAGCTAGCTTCTCACATTACTTCTCTTTTTTTTCCTGGAGAGGGGCAGAGAGTCTCTCTTTAATCCTGGGCCAGTCTACCAAGGCATTCTGAAAGAAGTGGCACAGAAAATTTCTCCTTCCATGTTTAGATTTGGGGATTTTGTCTATGCCTTGGCGATTTTTTTTTCATCTTTCTAGTGAGCTACTGGTGCAATACTAGATTGAAAAAGAGTCTGGTTTTGTGATTTTTGGTGTGTGTTCACCATTGGATTAACCCTGAATTATCACATACATAGAACATCAAAGACTGCCAGTTAAGGTAATAGACTCAGCAATTGTAACATTTAGGGCAAGATAAATTGTTAGTTGCATGTAATTGATGTGGACTGTTGCCTACAATGTGTAATTTTGAGTAGCTGCTTGGCCTTCATCCACCAGGTGATACAGCTTCTTCATTGATCCAGCTTTGAAAGCCAAAAATAACTTTAGTGTTGCCAGGTATTCTCAGAGCGATCATGTGTTTCCTAAGAAAGAACCCTGTCCTTGAATAGCATATACCAGAATGCTAAAGTAAGTAGTGCTTTAGATACTCAAAGGGAGGAAACTGAAAAACATCCTCCCGTGGAAGCAGAATTATAGAGAATAGATATTAAGGAATAGGCTCAGCACGACTGTTGGAAAAGACAGAGCAGTAAGCCCAGACTCCTATAAATGCATCAGGCTGGAATAGATGGTTATAAAAGTCTGTCATTATGTAGATAAAGGACGTAGGTATTAAGATCATAGAATGAATGCAGAGGAGCAAATGACTGAGCCATGAGAAGATTTCAGAACTATCTGTAAATGCTTTGAAGAGCTAAAATGGTATTAATTATCATAGGAATGCCAGAGGCCAGGGGAACAGAAAAATAATGCACTGGAAAGAAGATTTTGTTTGGAGAAGAGAAGAAAATACCTCCATTATTAAAAGAGAAAAAGGACACATTATCTTAGATAATAGATGAATATGGTACAGAGAGTTCCCAAGATGATAAATACAAGCAACAAAAAAACCTACCATAACTGAAGGAACATTTCAAACACCAAAAA